>JANHGO010004771.1:0-24301 GCA_024606505.1 Aquila spilogaster
GAAGGGAAGGGAAGGGAAGGGAAGGGAAGGGAAGGGAAGGGAAGGGAAGGGAAGGGAAAGGGAAGGGAAAGGGAAGGGAAAGGGAAGGGAAGGAAACATGGATATGTTTGACACAGTTCAATTTTTCTGTTCTGTTCTATTACTGGTAGCAAGGGACACCTCATTAACAATAGCCAACATGCAAGAAAAATCAACGGAAAAGAGATTATGGCCTTTGTGATGGTGGTGGTGGTGGCTTTTTTTAATCAAATCTGACCATATACATGCTACTGGATGCTCAGTAAGGCCTAGTGTTTCAAGTTACAGCACTCCTATTACTAGTAGTTAACTCAAGCTTAATAAATACGTCTTTTACAGCTATGGATGCAGCAGAACTTTCGTAAGATCTAAGTAATTTCATTATCTACTTTGGAAGATCACTGTCGATAATAAAAACTGAAGAATTCATTTATCACTTAACATAAAGTTGTGAGACATAGGATCTTCTGTTAAGGTCTACTAGCTATCTGCTGATCTTCAATACATTTCTATTTCTTGTCTTATCTATTTCTTCCTTTTCATATTCCTTGCATATTCAGGATAAAGCTACTATATAAGGACCAAGGACTCGAGAGAGATACAGTTGTATGCTACTAATGGAACATTTTGCCACTGTTGTAGAGTATTTCAGAAGCCTGTAATTGCTCTTTACAGATCTCAGGTTTTTCATACACACAAAAAAAAACAAACTCCAAAGTTAAAATTAAAAGGAGAAAATTGAAAGTCTTTCATCCAAAGTATGAAACACTCAGACAACTGAGTCTAGGAGAGCAGCATGTGTTCATCACATTCATCAGACTGAGAAGAAACAAGGAAATTGTGCAACACACAGAAAGAGGAGAAGGAGAAACCGTAGAAGCAGTCTGTATATATCTGGAGTTCAGCACTGTATTTACTCTCAAGTATTTCTGATGTCTCATTGGCTTTTAAATGTGAATATGAGACTGATACAGAGCACTCAGGAAAAGTGAGAGTGTTTGGCTCCCAACTTTGACCATCTGTCAAACAAAAAATGACCTTTCCAGGCAAGCACATGAATCACCATACATCTACAGTGTTACAATAAAGATTTTACATGAGCCAAATAAGAAAAGCAGTTCCAAGCTAAGAAAACAGTTTCAGAAAATCACATTGTTTTACAATGTCTTGTTTTAATAATAGAATGAAGTATAACCAAAATAAACCATAATTAGTGGAAAATCTAAAAAATAAAAAAGAGCAAATCTGACAAAAAAGATCTGATGTCTTTTATGAAGTACAATAAGAGAACATATCAAGATCCCATAACAGGCTTTAATAACTTTGTGCTGCTAATCAGCTCGTAATTTCCTTGTTACTGCTGTTGTTTTATGCCTGTAATAGTGTAGTCAAACACTAAGAGGGTTTTATGCCAGAACTGGGCTCATATTCCCTCCACAGCAGTCCATCCAAGTGTGTACAGTGTGTGGCATCTCTAAATGTATCCTGCTGATAATATGTAAAACAAGAGAAGATAAGCAAATAAAATATATACAAAAAGTTCAAACAAAACAATCTATTACATGTGCATTACATGTATTACACATATTACATATTACATTACAATATTACATTTCAAAATACCTTATCCAGGCTGTTCATTTTAAGAAACCACCTTTTAAACATTATCAGTGGCAAAAATAATCAAAGATATTCTGAAACATGGTGAAACAAAGTATATTAAGATATGCACAATTATTTTGAAACTCATGATTTTCAGCTATGAAAGGATAGAATATTATATATATGTGTGATATGTATGTGTGTTAAAAATCAGTCTTGATGCTACATGTCTTATGTTATCCATAAAGTAAATAACTAACCAAGCCAATTCACAGTAAAAGAAATTCTTCAGTCTTTAAGATAATACTGTTGCCAAAAGAGATTCTGAGTCACTAAGAATTGCACTGCTTGTCCAGCTGAGTTTTCTTAAGAGAAGCCACAGCTTATAACACATTTCTCAGAAATGTCACTTGTAATGTTATATGAAAGCCAGGATGTATGAGTGAAATCTCAAAATAGCCAGTAGCCCTATAGATCAGAGAAAAATTCCTAAAAGCCAGTATTGTGCATTTTTCTAGACTTAACATTCCGGAGAAAAACATGGACTGTTTCAGATTTCACTTTGGTTTGAAATCATTCCCTCTTGCCTCATATACTCTTCTACCCTGACTTAGCAAGTGAGTTTCTCTGCTTTTGAAGTACTATCATTGAAACTATTTTGAACTCATTACATATTCAGCAGCATCTGGATGCTGGAGAACTCCACACTACGTAGTAAACATACTAAGAACTTGCGCTGAACCACGTAGTGTTATACCATGAACCTCAATGGATGTGCTGCAACTCAGGTGAGTGACTACTGGCATTCTTCTCCATCCCTGCCTTGGAAATTCTCAAAGTTTTTGAGAAGTCTTGGTAAAGAAAAAAGGCAATGGCTAAACCTCTGAATATTTCAGGTTTTTTTTTCCAGGCAACCACAGAAAATGTAAAAGAGGTTCATTCTAAGAGTGTGAAAGCAACATAAAAAAGAACTGAAAAGAATGTATATTATTCCATCTCGTTGATGATTTGTCATAAGCTTCTGTTATTGAAATTTTCCTCAAATAAAGATAATAAAATTATGACTGATATATACATAATGGTTAGTTTTCATTTTTTTTTAAGCTTTCCACTCTTTTAGGAAGCTGCTAGGGTGTTTTACATAAATTCACTCAGAACTTGTATGCATTATATGATTTTTTGCACTGCCTTTGGGGCAACTTCTGAAGATCAAATAAAAACTCATTCTCTCTTTCTACAGTTCTCCCAATATAACACAGCTCTGAGGAAAACATTTATGAAATTCTTAATTATGGAAGCAAAAAATGCTAAACCTATAAGATCACCATGTTGCCCACTTCTTAAACACCTGTTGCTGTGAAATATGAGACAGCCCAGAGTTAGGAACACAGAGGCAGCAAAATGGGTCTTGATCCAGTGAACTATACAAGCCAGCACACGGAAGGGAGACTCACAAAATTATTTAACAGAAAATTCTCAGAATAGTAAGCAAATCAGGCTCCATCTTTGTCTTTCAACCTTATCTCTGCACGACAAGTAGATACTTCCTTGGGGTTCACAAATTCCAAATTTTGCTTATATTGAGCATTATTATTACTTTTCCTGCAAAATAATTTGATTCTCTTGTAACTCAGCGGTGAAAGCCATCTCCAGAAGAATTGATTTCCAACATCTAATTGAGAGGGTAGAAAGATTCTACTTCCATGGAAAAAGTTACAATACTATTAAAGCTACTCAAAAGAGATTACAAAAGGCAAACACAAAAGAAAGTTTCATTAGGTGAAAGGAAAGAAAGTGTAGGAATGAGTCAGCTTTTTCTGGACATTGGAAAGTGAGAAAATTCTAGTTCCAGTTCAACATCCAGGATGCAATGAAATTGTCATTTGACTGTTTGATGAAGACACTATCATCATCAAAGGAGATGGGAGGAGAATGCAGCTTTCTCAGTTTTGGCTTTAGTCAGTACAGATTTTATAAGAATGCTTTTTCTTATTTGATAAGGCATGTGTACCAGACGAGGCTCAACCAGACGCACAGGCAGTAGAAAGTTCATGTCATGACTGCTGGTGTACTGATATGTGCCCCATTGCCTCTGTGTTAGAAAGCCTAGTGAAATTCTGCAAACATCCAGCCACAGATATACATCCAACTGAGGCCTAGAAGGATAAAAAAAACATCTGCACTAGTAGCAGAAATTTTTATGTAGGCATTTAAAATGTGAATTTGTCACCCTCATTTTTTTACAAATCTAGCTGCTACTAGAGAAACTACTGCAGGTGTTTCTTACTTAAAAATATAATACTCAATCTCTGATCAGGGCCTGAAGATACTGTAATCTAATTACAATCCAATGATTTTGACTTATAACAGTTCTGAAAGAGAAGTATCCAAAACTATATCATTTTTATTAGTGCTTTACCACTCCTGTGAGGTTTTATGTTTGTTTGTATGCTTTTGTTTTGTTATGTTTTTCCCTGTAACTGGCAAGCTTATTGAAGGCATCAAATAGAAAAGCTCTACTTGACTGTGATAAAAGTTTATGTATTCTGACTATGAACTCAGTAATGTCTCTCATTAGACTGCCATAACAAAGAGCAAAGAGCTAACCTTTTAAAAAAATAGAGAATGATTGTGATTTATTGCCCTGTGAAAATAAACAGTGAAAAGTCTTTTATAGATATTTTCCATGAAGTTATAGTGTGTAATTATCAGCATCCTAAAGAGAGCCAAAATACAAAATCTTGGAAAGGAACATGTATTTCATATTTCCAAATGCACTTTGATGTCTCAGTAGGAAATGCAACTAGCGTAACTCAACTTATGAATCATCTTTCAAGTTGTTTATACTCATTTCTTCCTACTCTTTTTTTCCCCCTTAATTATTTGTCCAATATTCCCACAGAGAAGTAGATGAGAGGGAAAGAATTATTTATATAATGGGGACCACATACTGCATAATGAAATATTTCATAATTAGCACACTCACTCTTGTCCTTCATAAGTGTTCACAAAGAATGGTTTTATCCTTCATAAGACAGATTTATCCAAAGTAAGCAATGTTCTCCTCAAGGAGTGTTTGTTGACATATTTGTGGAAAACGCACATGGTCTACAAGAGAGAGATTGCTCTGGATTACAACTAAAAGACAATAGATTTTTTTGCAAGAGATGAGGAAAGTGGTTGCATTGAGGGTATAACTCATGGTAAGCTTATTAAGAGAAACTCTTTACATTTAGGAACAAATGCAGCATGTTGCTATTAATCTAATCTTCATTTGAAAGGAGGTACTAAAATAGCATTATGATAAGTGAACTGTAAGACTCAGATATAGAACCAGTGAGGAATATTTCAAAGCAGTGTTTAATCATCTTCCTGTTTTTCATAGAGAACTTAACTCACGTATTTCTACGCAGCACTGCATTGTATCATGCAGTGCGTCTATAATGTCTCTTAGTCTAATTTATTTGAAAATGAACTCTTTTTCCACATTGGTTCACTTTTGTAGTAATTGTGTTCGGTGTCTTTGGAAGCAAATTCTTCATTAGGTGGCAACTTACGGTCAAGATAAAGATGACTCTGCAATTATAAATTGTAAGATCTTTGAGGAAAAAGACTATTTCAAACTGGAAACACGTAAGTTCAGTGTTTATTTTTAAAACAAGGCATTCTTGCAGAAAGACGCGTCTTTGGAATTAAAATCCTTCACAGAATTGTGTTAGTTCTGCAGAAAATGTAGATCAAAATCAAGGAAGACTTTTTTTTTAAGTTTTGTCAAAGATTTCCAACACTATTATTTCAGAAAAGTGATTTTTTTTCTGAGTGATCTTCATGCTGTGATGAAACACAGAGTACACATTCAAATAAAATATTCTGACTGAATGAAAACAGAACTTACCTCCTTTATTTTGTTCGCAGAGAATGTAGAAGTGCTGAGATCGTTCTTAGAACAATCTCAAAAACTAACGTGCCAGATGACATTTTCATTCTGCCAGCTTTTGTAGGTTCCAAAAAATATTTGATCAAGTTCTCCAAATTCTTTTACAAATATTCACATTAACATAAAATAAGGGAACTTCAATCATATATATTCTAAAAATTATCCACTCATATGCATCTGATTTGTTTTTCAGAATTTTAAAATTTTGTAAATCATGTGTAGTTACCATATGATGCTATGTTTGACTTTTCTTTCATAACTTGAACACGAGTTCATTAACATTATTGTTCAGCTTGCAAATGTAAGTAATCACATAAGGAAATCACATTAAGAAATTATTGAGTTGAGATCAGCCCTTTGAAACGTAATTCTCTGGTTTCAGCTTCTTGCTCAGCAAAGCTACCTTTTAACATCTTCAAGATTATCTGGTTTTGGATACATACAGGAATGTGAGGAACTTTGTGATTAGAAATGTCATCACAAATAATAAATTTAAACATCTCAAGAACATAACAAGACTTCAAATATCTACGTTTTTGATCTATTTTTCTGCAGTTATACACAAGCAATGGGAAAGCATTTACTACTACTCCTTGGTCCTGCTGCAGTCCTTAGCTATAACCAGATTCCATACTGGGGCAAGAGCCAGATGTGAAGCAGCTGCCCTCACTTACTCCTTATTTCCCCTGGAATGCCTTTTCTGGACTTGGTGTTTAGTAGAAAGTCACAGTGCACTCCAAAATTTGACTGATCTAGACAATCAGGCATCCAAGCACGTGATTTATATGCCACATTGTTAATATTTATTTTCAGCCTAATGCTCTGGTCAGACAGCTCAGTTCCTTATAACTGTCATGCAAAAAAATTTAGCAGTTGACTGTGTTTCTCTTCCTTGGAACTGATGTTTTATATATTACTTAAGCATTTTACCTTTCTTTTACTACATCTAGGGTACTGAAGATGTCGGGTATTTTGTTCATACCTACAAAGAGAATCGTGTCTTCCATTTTTTTCCTGGAACAATGAATATTCAGAGTGCTTATGGTGGGAAATATGTTCGAATATGTGTGAAATATACTTCATGAAATAAGATGACGTAGTTTAAATTAAGAGAAACAAGTGCATTGAAGAGCAACTTTGAGGATGTAATCAGAAGCTAGCCAGTTTGTTTGGAAACAAAACTCTTAACTAGGATATGATTTATGATCACAAGATAGATTGTTATAATTTATCATCAGTGAATCTAGAGTGATAACAGAAGCAAAAAAAAAAAAAATAAAAAGTAACCCTAAAATCAAAAAATGTGATGCTGAACACCCAAAGGGACAGATTGAAAGAGACTTTTTTTTATCTATATATATATAGATAACTCCTTTACTGCACACAGTATCAGTTTTGCCTCCTGGTGCAGCACATTGTAGATCCGGATTGAACAGAAAGACCTTCATAAGACTTTCTTCATCTTTGTTTCATACACAACAAAGCTATAATTTCCAAATTGAATTAAAAGCATGAGAAGCCCATCTGTTAGACAGAAATCCTTATGGTGCCATCCACATGGGACTGAGTTTCACTTGATACAAAGAACTATATAGCTGCTGTAATTAGCAAAATTTTCTGACAAAATAACAAAAGAAAAAGTTATCTCATTAGATTTTTTACAGTCCACAATTCAGAATATTTTATGTGATGTGGTACTGGTCTTTTTGACCTATGCTTCTGATATTAATCCTTTGCACTGAAAACTAACATCACCAGATTTATTGAATGAAGTCCACTCCAGCCTTTTAGTCTGAGGTGAAATTCTTGATTTTTTTTTAAACACTTTCTTCAAATCACCTTTTTGAAATACATGCTGTAATGATAAACATCCAAAGCTATCAAGTAATTAATACTGAGTTTACTGTCCTGGATGTACAACCTCATAAATATTAATTTTCATATTTTACTATTTCAACTAACTGTTATCCAAGATAAGTTTGTGTCATTCATATCTTCAAACCGTGTGAATTCACTTGGAAGAGAAAGACTCAAAATTAAGCTTTAATTCCTTTATTTTTACTAATTGATGGTCTACCAAATCTTAAAAAAAAAGTAAAAAAGCACTAAGTACTCTGTTACAAAGTGTTGTCGTAACGATTTTCATTTACTACCAAATGCCCTTTCAAGGCTTGTTTGTTACTTTTAAATACCCTCAGATTGATTGTTTGCTTGTGTTCATGTGTAGGAATTTCTGTATCTAGTTTGGAGGTGTTTTCTGCAGGGGAAGGTTAAATGTTTTCAACATTTTCATGAACTACCATCAGATGTCTTCCAGACCACTACTGGTTCCCAGAGCACAGATTGAGGAATACTGCATTAAAGGAGACGTTTCCTTTTTACATTGACTGTGGAGGGATTCCAGGGGGATTTGGCACCCTAGGCTAAGGTTAACCTTTCTGAACACCATCTGTAGTTTAATTTTAGACACGCATTTTGCAGGAGGGTGTTGTGTGATCACAAACGATTAATGTTCATGGTTAGACAGTCCTTAAGAAAACAGAGTTCATACTAAGAAAAAGATACAACAAAATGGGGCAGTAAAAGCTGCTACACAGTACTTGCACCATTGTTATGACCTTATTGAGGTCTTTTTGAGACCACAGATAAAACTGACAGAGATGATTGACTAAGGCAGGAAAATTGCTACAATGGAACAAGGAGGAGCATTTTGCTTGTCTTCCTGAATCTCTTACATTTAGCTTTTAGGGATCATCTGGACATTCACAGACTTTTGGGAGATGCTAGAACAGGGATATTTACTGGGATCAGTACTATGTAGCTTGCAAATTTTCATGCTTCTGATAAAGAAAATGGCATCATAATTGATATGTCATAGTAGCTGTGTCTGGTATTTGCCACAGCAAGTGATATTGTAAGGCTATAATTATGGCTTTCAGAAGATTACAGTTGGTTTCCAGAACACTTCCATCTACTGTGTCAGTGCTAGTTTTCAAACCAGAGGGATAAGAAGCAAAACCGAATACATCTAAAGAAGCAAAACCACTACCCCAAAGCTTTAAGCTCTGTTCTCAGAAGCTAAGGAAGCTAAGTCAAAAGGGCACAGTTGGGATTATATTGAACTCAGAATGAGTGCCACAGGCTCCCAAAAATTATATTTCTGTTCAGTACCACTTGAAGAAAAAGAAAAAAATAAAATTATATAAGAGAAGATATAAAATTCATTATTAATAGAGGAGTTTTACCCACGAGGGGGAAGGCTGCACTCCTCTTACACATGGAGTGATTTTGTTGTCAAACTGAAATTGAGAACCACTTGAAAACACAACATGATATGAATGAGTGGTCAGTAGTGGGCATGTATATCATATTCAATCTTTCTTTTAGCATTTCCCCTTTTTCACATACATTCCCTCCCACCTCCTGCACCCTCTGGGTTTTTATGCTAAGCTCTGAAGTGCAGAGATAGTTACTCTGCTGCTTCAAATTCCCACTTCATCTCGTCAGTAGCCAGAAACATTCTGCACAGCTCACAAGCTTGACATGAACTGCTCATATGAACATTTCCAATAAAACAATGGGTTTTGACTGCTTTCCCAGCTCTCTTCATGCATTAGAGGTTACATTTTCACAAGTTGCTATGTCAGAGAAGCTAACATTTCTCTAGGCAGGGAAGTTTGCCATGTGCGAAGACCTATATATAACACAGATCACGAAGTATGCAAAAATGAGTACCTTCTCTGCATACATAAACTAACAAAACTAACCCTTTTAAACTGACTGTATGCGTGTGAACGTACAGTATGTATGCAGCATAATATAATGAATAATATAATGTACAGTGCAAAATCAGACTATTTGACATTTTCAAAGCTGTTTACAAGGAAACAAAGAGAGAAAGCTTATATTACTTGTAGGATAACTTATCCTGATGACACAGCAGGAGGGTAGGTATGAAGTCCTACTCTACAGAAGTGGGGGAAGAAAGATATTTGGCTGGCTAAGTGGGTTCCAAGAATCCTAACCAATAGTGTACTGATTAAAGGTAGAATGACTTGAGTCCTTCTCTAAATCACTAACAAAATACCATGCTTGCTGTGATACTGGACATTAAAGCAGGTAAAAGAAGAAGACAAAAAAAAAAACCAACACAATCTCTTGAACTTTTCAAGAAGTACCTGATTGCTGCTGGGCTGCTGTTTCTTCTCATAATGACTCCTGTTTTTAGAGGCTGACCCATCTCTCCTCGTTCAGCTAACGTGTCAGAGGCAAGACAGATGGTGCAGGTTATCAGTGGCCAATACGGATAAGCTGGTGCTGTAACACACTCTTTGTAGCTACATCATCTGAAACTGCATTTTTGGGTTTCACTGAAATCTGGAAATGTGATTTACCACAGTTTCAAGACACAACATACCCAAAAAGTCAATAAGTAGCCAGAATCCAAATCACTATTATTTAAAATATCCTAAACTATTTACAGTGTCTTTTAAAATAAATAAATAAATAAATAAATCCAAGGCAAACTGCAAAATCTTGGCTAATGGAAATGATTCTAACATAAATACCAATTACACATCTGACGGGCTCTTGGTCCATTGAAGGAATGGAAAGTATTATTGTGAGACGGCAAGAAGAGGGAAAGTGTTATCATTCTGACTTGGGTTAAAGATATCAATGAGCCTGAAATTCTGAAACCAACTGAAAAAGGTAAGTCAGACTCCAATATTACTTCCATAATTGCTTTTATATGTGCTGAAGCCACATGCTGTTCTACTGACAGAACATCATACACAAAGGTGTTTCATTACACTGTAAGAGCTTCCATCCAGGGGACACCATTCTCCTATTCTTTAACATGTGTGTAATGTTTACTTGTGTGACTAGGCTTACTAGTCTTGGTATAATCTGGCCAGGATGAGATCCTGAGTAGGGATATTTTCCCCTGTGGTCCTATTTTAAGTGCATTTTGCGTACACTGGAACAATTTCAATTTTGGAACAATCCACAGACCTCTCCTTCCTTATTTACAGCAAGAAAGGATAGATTTTGTTAGTGGAGAGAAAATATTTCTTCTGAATGATGGTAAAGAATTAGATTTCTGCCTGGCAATTCCTTGGGTAATGTCACTTTGGTTCATATGTGCATGTTTAAACTCTATCAATTTATAGATGAAGCAAAGCAATGATTAAGTATTTGAGAAACATAAAGCAGACTTTTAAAGGAGACTCATTAAAGACAAAGACAATTAGTCAGACTTAAAAAAACAAAATATTGAGATATATATGTCTAGCCTAGATACACACAGTAGTTGTAGTCTGGAAGCATTTATCATTGGATTACTTTTTATCTATTAATAACATTTGAAAAATGATTCTTCCTCTCAAGTTATTTCCATGAGTCAAGTGTAAGGTAAAATCTTGTACCGTCTCAAATTTAACAAGAGCTGTGTAGGGTACTTGAAGAACTCTCCATATGTTGCTGTCTCTGGACCAAAATAATTTTATTCCTTAAAATCTAGATAAACATCAAGTTTGACTGGTATGAATAGTAGAGAAGTTATGAGTAAATTTCTTTATTTTTCTCTGCTGTGACTAGCATTATATAGAGATGAAGGCACACGAACAATTAGATGCACGAGGAATAACCTAAAATGATATGCCCTGAAAAAGCATGTTTACTCCCTTGAAAACAGTTTAAACCCTCTCAGTCATCTGACTGTATTTTGAATTGGAGACTTAGCTATAAAAAAGTACAAAATCATGCACAATTGACTGCTGATAGTTGATTTTCTTTTTCCTGAGTCATAAGAAACTGCATGATCAAATCAGTAGTGAGAGTATAGTAATGAGATTGGTAAGGGAGAAAATCCCAGGAGAATGTACAATGTGGCAAGTCACATTCATTAAAAGATCAAAACCAAAGGAGAGTGCATAAATCAAGAGGCAGCCTCAGTTTGAGCTCTGGCTGTTAATGCAGGTTTTATTGCAACCCTTTTCTGTGACTTTCAATAAAAAAGCATCTGCTGAACTATCAGCAGGATTTGATATGTACACTGCCCCCAAGATACAGAGCACCTTTTGAAAGAAATGTGATCACCCCTGAGCAATTTGAACTGTTGAATCTTTTACTGCATTTTAAAAGAAAAATATGTTCTATGTAATTCAATCATTTCCCCACTTCTTACGTTTTTTTTCTTTTCCTTTTAATGTTAGGGCTTAAAATGTTATTGGTTTCTAAATCAAAAGCATACATATTGCTCATAAGAATGAACAGCCTGCAGATGCAGAGCAGTAGCAATATGAAATACATGGCATTCACATTAACATTGATATTATAGCTTCTAAACAACTATCTCTGGAAGCCTTTTCTCACTACAACAATGGAAATGGAGTAGAGACATGTGCCTTTCAACACCTTTGAAGGAGAGAAAATAATCTATAAATCCAGATATGTTTCCAATTCTACTTCTGCCGAAGTAAGTCTTTTTTGCTTTTCCATCTGTAGCCTACATAGGAAGATACCGTCTTCTTCTTTTGTGAGCAATCTGAGTAGACCAGAATGTCATTGCTATACAGTGTCTGGTGTTTCTTGATGAAAAGACAAAGGAAACACTTGCTCATCACAAATACAGTTAATCCCCTGGCATTATGAGAGACACAGAAAAATATGCTCAGTTCTGAAGACATTTACCTTTTTCCTACATGGTTATCTGTCAAATTCTCAAGTGCCTGCTTTGGAAAGGTACATCACTTTCACAATCCTAGTGAAATGAAGGGTAAAATTGCTGTAATCATCAGGTACCATAGAAGAAATAATAAGTCCAAGTCCAGATGAAGCAAGAACTTTTGTTGGTTATTTGCAAATAGACCTGTTAATTACACTTAACTGCATAATCATGGTATATTGCACCTCTAGCTTTAACTAAAAGCCAACATTAAAACACTCTGAGAGAAGATCCTCTTCTGGCAGTTTTGAGTTTTGTATAGACTGGTTTGTAAAACCAAAGACAAGGCTAGAATAGATAGGATAGTAAACAAAGGGTTGAGGGACAGCAAGACTGTTTTAGTTTACCATAAAGACGATTGCAACAGCCAGCAATGTCCATCAGGATAATAAATGTACAGAACAATATTGGTAGTGAGAACTACCTCCAACGCAACTGCTTTTTTTCACTGAGTAGGATGGGTTTAATACAACTTTTACAAACCAGAAGGCTAAAGTTTACAGCTGTAGTAAATGACACTTTGAAATAATAAGTACTGGTGAGACAAACATGAGGTTGTCCAGTAACTCTGTTTTCACTACTACAGATCAAATTAAACTGTGCTATCGACAAAGGATGATTGAGTCTCCTTGAGCTGTTAAGTTTCACTGTTCTTCATTGTTCTCAGTTCTCAGTTGCTGAGACAAAAACGTAAGCGGAAGGCTGCTCAGAGAAGTGAATGATCTGAGGCAAATATTCAGCAAAAAATAGTGTACTCACTGTTTATGAGCTGAGCTGTGAAGTCAGGAAGAAAATCATAGCTATACACTCTAAAATAAAGACAGAGGGAAAAGTGTTGCATAGCTTAAACAACTGACATTCGGCTTGGAAAGACATTCTTATCAATTGGAGTGCTGGCAGAAATACCTGCTATGTGTAGGGAAACCACCTCATTAGATGTCTCTAATATTTTTTTAAGAGCTGTAATTAATACCTTTCACATTAATAATCAGAACAAAATCAAAAATACCTTTCTGTGTAATTCATCTGTTTCCAATTGGAAAAAAAAACTCAATTTGTGTGGCAATTTAACTCAAAATTTAAAATAATATGATATATATTATACATAACGTTAGCAAACCCAGTGTGTTGCAAACATCTTCAATATTTAATCATCATTAAGTGATATTAAAAGCATTGATAAATCTCCATGTGTGGGGTCATATTTTATTCAGAATGAGAGACATTAAATAAAACATAGAAGTACTACTGTTATAATGGTCACAATCTCAAGATACAGAAAGATTTGTGTGCCTGAAGTGTTCAACATTTCCCAAATTTATCAGTTAATTTAATAAAAGTGCCTTATATTTATATTTCATAATTACATTAGAAGATATGATAAATAGAAAATATGATAAAATTTTTCTGACATTAAATATTATCATAATAATAGTCCTGGTAATGATATAAAAACTTGGATCATGACATCACATCTATCTCTGTGTTTTTGTTCCTTCTAATGATAGTGTAACATACTTAAAGCTTACCTGTATTGCAGAAAATGTCTAGAAAATCTGACATACAGTCCCAGAATGCTTATCAGGCAGAAGCCTGATGGAACATATTTTAGGGATACTTCAGACCACTTTGAGATTGGTGGGAGAGTGAGTTTAGTACCATCAATATTTCATTTACTATGTCTCCATTCATTGAATAGATACTCTGTTTGCATAAATAAGTGTTCTGCAACTTTAGCAGACCTTTCTTTCAAGCTGGTCGAATGCCAGTGTGTAAACTGATTAACAGCAATAAATGAGATTCAACAACTGAATAATTACAGTTCAGATTTGACAAACAAGTTAGCTTATGTAATTACTTTGTAAAGCTCCTTTATAAAGGATGACAAATAGATTTGGTGATGTCAGCTTAAAGAAAAAAAAGCATTCAAAATACTGTATTTTCAGAATGTAACTATGTTCAGTTTATAAAGCAAAGAGATTTTTTTAGAATCAACACATAAAATGCCTCTGTAGAAAATACAGTAGATTAGGGATTCAGTTGTCCTTACATTCTAGTGTAAGTGTTCAATCAGAAGTTGATATTTTATAAGGTGATTACTTTTTCAGTATAGGATAAACCACTACATGACATTAACACAAAGTGCTAATGAACCCAGCAGTTGACTTAACTAATATGTTTGTTTTAGTTCAAATAACTGCATAATGATAGCTATTAATTTATATCCTATTTTCCACCATTATAACAGTAAAAAATACTGTATGCGACTGTAATATTCAGTATTTTATTTCCTCTCTATTTAGGTCCATACTCCTGCTTTACTCTTGGATACACAATAAAACTGCACACTTGGTGCTTCCACTGGAAGCAAAAAAAAAAACAACACCTCAGCCTTTTTTTTTTCCCCTGGTGTCTACGACAAAACAAACATGTTTAACATGATTAAAAATATATAGTTCTGTTACTTCTCATGACATTTGAATTGTTGGAGACATTCTGCTTTCCTCTTCTAATGAGGTGCATTAGTCAAGAGCTAAAGGACCTTTGACCTAGGATCAAGTGCCTACCCTGCAGGGACAGAGCTCAGCATATGGGATTATGGGTTGACAGGAGACAGCTGAAGAAATACCTGAGAATTCACACTTAGAGTAATCCCTGAAAATTGAATGTGGGTATGTGGGAATGGCAATTATGTCCTCTAGTGAAAAGCCTTATAAAAACTTAACTAGGGTTTTGGGACTCCATCAATAGCTGTACTATTGAATTAAGTAGTCACACATTTAACGCTATACTCAGTGGGGACAGAACATTTGTGAATGGGTTTAATCTCCAATTGATTTTATTGCTGACTCCTTTCCTCTGCTAATGATGTCCTGTGTTGTATATGAGTATAATACCAAAGGATTTACCCATTAACAAATAACAAAATACCAAATGGTTTATTTGTACAGGTTTTTCAGAGAAAAGTGTTGACAGATACATATAAATGCTTGAGATGCGTGGATTGATGGATATACAGGAGCAGCAGAATAAGAGCAGTGCTCATGTTTTCTGTACTGAAGAGAGATCAGTCATTAAAAACAAAACGCTTGATATAATGAACACTTAATTTTGATTTTAAAAATCCAGCTATTCTTTTTGAAGTAATTCTCCCTTTTTATTCACCCATTTTCACTTCATGGTAAGAGATTTATATTGAAAAAAGATAAAAATTATGTCAGAATACATTCGAACAAAAATTTAGGTTCTTGTTGACTAAAAGAATGCAAATATAAAATATATATATATTTGGCTCAGCCTAAGAATGAGTACGTTTCCTAACCAAGATATTTAAATGTTTATTTTAAAATAAATAAAAGAAAAAACTTAGAGTCTTCTCAATTTTTCTTCAGGTTTGTCTTTTATTATTGCAGAAATCAGATGAAGTTTACCAGTTCTGCCAATACTTATCTCAGTTTTTCAATAGGAAACTAATTACCTGAAAATATTTCTAATTTTTAAGTAAAATTTTGGTTACAGGACAAGACAGCACCAGTATCTATACATATGCCTTCAAATAAGGTATTTCTGTCTATATTTTGTAACTACACTAGAATATTCCGTATTGATTTTTTTTGTCTTAGGCTCAAACAAACCAGTGGCATGACGTAACAGCTTTGCATATTACCAGTGAACTCAGACAAGGTTCTTGTCCCGGTTCTGTACTTTAGAAGTCCTTATGCTGCTTCAGACCACAACAATTACTAAATGAATCAGGAATTTGAAAATGTAGTCGTCCTGATAAAAGATGGGAATGTTTCTTTGTAATCATTCTATCAAAGCAGAAGGAAAGAGATGTGTAGGATGCAGCTGTCTTTCTGCTTTTCTTTCCCTTTTTTTCCTTTCCTTCCTTATTTGTTCTGTTGTTTCTTTCTTTCTTTTTTTCCTTCTTTTCTTCCTTTTATTTCCTTCTTTTCTTTTTTTTTTCCTTCTTTCTTCTTTTCTTTCTTTCTTCCTTTCTTTTTCTCTCTCTGTTTCATTCCATGCTAAGGTGCAGTTCTGAACTGAGATGATTTTACAGTACTTGCATAGGATCTGCAGATGTTGTAGTATGAAGCCATGATGAATACCACCTGAGAAACTACAGACTGAAAAACTGATCAAAAAAAAAAACACATATTATCAGTTCATTCAGAAGAATATATGTCTATTTACATTAATGGTACATTTATAAATATTTTAATTCAGACTTGAATAAGGCATTTAGAAAAATTACAATCATGTTGCTGATGTTCAAAAGTTACCTAAGCCCTGAGCGGTTCCTTCAAGTATCATATGGCCTTAATCCTGCCTTCAGCTTTTAGAAAAGAAGTGGTACAAAAACAGTTTGGCTGTGTCAAAGAAACCCGAGGTTTCAGAAGGAAATTTGTTTCCTTGTCAGCACATTTTGGTCTTTTGCATTCAATGACTGCATGGTTGATATGAGTTTTATCTTGATAGCCTAACCAAACATTCAGACGTGATCACCATGAACTAGTACCATTTCCCATGGACGAGTACATCATTTTTCATATCTTGTATATACATTGTAGTTTCAATTTTTAAAATGCAATTGTTTTAAAAACACAGTCAGGATTTTGTCTTGAATGACAAATTACAATCTGAAGCTAACTGAGCTTGTTTCACGATAATCCTGTAAGATCAACAGCTGCCTGGCTGTCTGGCTTGTATTGGCTATAGAAACCTAAAAACAAACATCTATTGGCCATTATTCTAATTGCAGGGAAAGGGAGGAAATCTGTCCAGCTTTCTGGAAAACAAAATAAATTTGTGGCAAGGAGCACATTTATTTACAATTTGAGTAATCACAAGGATAGTAACAAAATAAATCCTGTAAACAATGCAATTACTCTGTTTATTGTAAACTTGACATTGCATTTGGAATGAGCTCCTGAGATCTCATTTCATCCTTTCATTTCCCTTCCACTACTACTAGGATGGATATTTCCACACATGAAATGAAAGTTTCTATCTTTTGTAGTATACGTATATTTGAGTGTGGATGGATGGGTGTGCCTAAATTCTTGTTATAAAAACAAGTGGGTTAAAAGGCAGTGAATCTGAACTAAGTTAACAAAAATTCCACAAAACAAATTATTGAATAGCTATACTTATTATTTTAAAGAAGACAGTATTTTTTTTCTGATATTCTTCTAGGTATCTGGGTTCCTGGGAGCAAAAGGACAGCTGTTCTACAGCATTTTACTATATTCCAATCTTCACCAAAGGACCAAAACATAAAGAATTCAGTAAGGCAAATTACCTTTGGGATTTATGGGTTTTTGGCTGGCTGGGTATCTCAGGCGATTAGAAATATGTAAAAATACATATGTCTAAATTCATTGAACCAACTCAATCACAGGTATAAATAGAGAAAAAAAATAAAATGTCAAATGAATTTCTTATAGCTTTGAGAGTTATGTTTCTAGACATTTACACATACAAAATTATTAATGAATAAAACCTTAGAAATACCTTTTTCATTTTTATTTCTTATTTTGGTAAACAAATGTGCCTATCTTAAGGTCACGTATAACCTATGCTGATTAGGACAATCACAAAAAGACACAGAATGGAACCTCATCTACTAACTTATCCTAAACCCATAACTTCTAGCAGAGTTACAGCAGCTTTTAGGAGTATGTTCAAAATTGATCACATCTCTGAGCAAATTGTTCCAGTCTCTATTTGTCTTCTGCTAAAACATTTTTATTTCCTGCTAGTGAGACAGAACGTGTGAATTAGTTATGGCTGCAGTTACAGATGTGTTTGAAGGAACGACATTTTATGGGCAGTCAGTTAAACAAAGCACGGTATTTGAGTTTCTGATACTGTCATAGACAGTTGCATCATTTGTTTTGTGCATTAACATTTGCAAGACGGAGCTCTTTAAGTGTAAGAACTTGCCTCTTTCCCTCTCCCTTACCCCACTACAAGGAAAGGCAAGTGGAAGAGAATCCTTATCAGTTTCACAGTTCCATGGAAATCTAAGTAAGAAATGCATTCACAATAGGAGCAACGTCAAAGTCAGAAAAAGACACGGAAAGCCTTCAGAAATATTGCAAAAACTAACTTGTGTTTTAGTATAGCATTCTATATGTACTTTAAAATTAAGAACTTCCCTTGTAAATATAAATGGCCCCATTTATCTTCTTTCTTTAGTTTTTAGTGATTTTTCCCCCTTGGTTTGCCTTTTAGGACTGATGTAAGTGCAGCTGTGGTTTTTTAAGAGGTGTTTACGCCATTTCTTGCACACAGCTCATCCATCATTCTCTGCTCAGATACGGCAAGAATTCAAAATTCAGCCTGAGAGTGGCACAGCCATTTGCCTTTCATGAAGTGGCTTAGATGAACCTGGAGCATCATAGTGTGTTACCACCAGCACATTCCTGATGTGAATGCAGTTGTCTTTCCAGTGCTCCAGAATATGACAAAGAGCAGAAACACTCATGTTTGCATATGCTGTAGGGGAACCGGAGGTTTGTGTTGTGCTGCAGTTATACCAGTAATATCAGTTGATACGCACTACAGCTCTTTTTCAAGTGTCTTCCTTGGTTTAAGAAATTTTTCTTGGCTCCAGCTTCTCTTTCTTAACAACAGCTTCACTTTATTCTGCCAACAAATAGTCTGTTTTTCTTTCATATGTAAGAATATTTTTCTGGTTAAATACTAGTTTCATAATAACAACATAAATATCAACTTCAGACATTACTCTGCTTCTTTACAGTTTGACCAACTCAAGTTAGAGGTGCTTATGTCTGCTGCTTGACTAGGCCAGCCAAGTCCACCCATAGTGATATTTATGATTGCTTTACCTTTATCACATTTTGCTTCATACTGATTAAGAGGTATAGAGTTAGTTTATATCTGAAACAGCAATTTAGAAAAATATTCCCTCAGCTTTGTGAACTTTTTAATGTGTGTTTTCAGGAAATATTGAATTTTAACTACCACTGGGAGAAGATAGAGGAAAATTCTGTACCTTTAAGCTATTGGATATGAAGATAAGCCTTGTAGCAGCCCAGAATGAACATTACGTCTAACTCTGAGTTCCTCACATCATGAAAAAGCCAGAATTTCACCCTTTCTAACATAGATTTACATCAGTACTGAGAAAGAAAAAAAAAAAACAAACAAACAGTAGCTAGATAGCCTGATTATTTCTAAGAATACACAATTGAAACATATTATTTTTCAACATTAATTTGAGATATTTGCTAACAGTAACATAGTAAAAAAAAATCAGTGGTAAACATAAAAATATACAACAGTAGAGTATAATGCACTACATAAACAATTTACTATCAAATAACTAGTGGAAAATTTAGTGGGTGTATCAGACACAAATTAAGGAAGTGTAAATTCCAACAACCTTTTCTAGGCATGGGATTTCCAGTTAAGATGAGGAATGGATGTGCTTTGCTTCACCTCTGCTCTCAAAGGTGACAATTTCATACGCACAACATTTAGAATTTAGATTGTCTATAATTCTTGAATTTTAACCTTGAATACTGAGTCTCAAGAGCTCTTTCTGAAAAGAAAAATCATGGATCACAATTTAAGATAGAAGAATACAAAAATTGCTTTACAGCACTCAGAACAGGTAAGTGTAAATTAGAGATGAACAAGTGTTACAAGATTGTTTTGCCTCTACCAAATAATCTGCGTCTGTTGTGGCTCAAGCTAAGAAGCTTGGATTTCTACATACAAGAACTTCACCTTCAATGCAGGGAGCCAATAAATATGCCTGCTGACACACAGGATGTCTCTGAAGAAAAAGTTATATTTGTACAAAAAATGAAAAAAAATATATTAATGCTATGGTTATAACTATGATGTGTCATTTACTCTGTTGTGATTTTACTTCAGACTAAATACAGGAGTGTTATGAGAGGAAGAGCCTGCATGCAAACAGAGCTTCTTCACACTGCTAGAGTGAACAACACATCACAAAGTAACATGAACAGGTGTCCTTATAAAAATATTCTGAACAACAAATTTACAACTCTGACCCAACCTCTCTAGCACTGAGGTAAAAACTTAGTCCTTGACCTGTATTTTCAGTTCTCTTAAGATGTCTGTGAGGCATTCAGTAATGTAGGAAAAGTTTGAAGAAAATTGTGCAGAAAGAAACCAAGAAACACAGTGAGTGTAGAGCTACCCATGAAAAGAGAAAAGTGTGAAAAGCTGGACTACATGGTTCCTCACAGCAAGTTGCCGCTTCTAGACTCTAGCAGTTCTAATACTGCTTATTAGTTTTTTAACTACTGAGAAACAAATTCATGTCCATATCCTGAAGAACTGTTTAAAGAGAGTCTCATCTGGGCACAGCAAGTGGTTCGTACATAATCAAAGCTCAGCAGTGAAGTACAATCCATGTTGTGTAGATCTTCAGTCAAAATTATTGGGATTTGAAAAAAGTTCCATCCAAAAAGGAAAGAGGAAGTATATATTTCATAGTGCCCAGAGAAAGCCCATCCATAAAAGACGAGTCTACTACAATGCTGTTTGAGTTATAAATCTCCAACCAATAATACCAAAAGGAGTTTGTGGCCTGCAGAGCAAAGCATCCTAAGTAGGGGAGAAACACAAGGGCTTTTGCATTTGGCCAAAGGGAAACAGTGAAAACATGTTAGACAGAAAAAAAAAAAAAGATTAAGATTTAGAGGAGCTTCCCCTTTGATTTCTTTTTTATCAAGATTTAACTTTCACTGTTTTTGTGTACATCTTGTGATAATATACCCATTAAGTACTGAAAAATCCAAAGGTACTCTATTCCAAATTTTTGTATTTAAGATTTTTTATTATTATTTTTAGAGGTGCAGTAGAGGGCGTAAATCCATGGACTACTTATAATCTGGCACTAATATATGTAAGCACTTAAAAAAAAATCTATAGAAAAAAAGTAGTCCTAGACTAAAATATGCATGCATTTTGTTTAAGCTTACTTACAAATGCGAAGTTTTAATTGCTTTTATCCCTACTTACTTCATGTCGATTTCTCTACAAAAGTCTCAGAACATTTCTGAACATGGGGAAGTTCAGAACTCAATCCCAAATTTGGCTGCCCTGTGTCTTAAAATTTAACAGAAACATATATTTTTGTCCTATAGTATGGAAATGGTTCAACTTCATGAATTAAGTATATACATCTCTTGAACTGATTACCTAACAAAAATTTTCCATAAAACCTGCCTAGGATTACCACTTTTCAGTCTACCAGTAGCCTGGTTAACATTTTCTGCCAACAGCTCTGCAACAGCCAAGACTTTATTTTTTGTTGCATATATCTAGTTGACACAAATACAAAATTACAAGATAATCATTAGAATATGAAGCATTAGATGCCTTTCCTAGCACTGCTAGTTGGAGATGTCACATGTCATCATAATGGTCAGAAACATTTACTGGGGTTCAAACAATGTCAACCCTTGAAAGAGGAGATCTCACCAGCATTTCTACTGATTCCAGGCAACTTTGTCAGCTACAAGTCTCAGGGAGAATCAGCTTAAGTAATTTTGGTTACTGACTGCCAAAGAGATTTTTCTTCATACAGACTTGGTCCAATAGGGCATTTTAGTTTTCATTTTGGTATTGCTTCCAGGTATTTTTTGTTTGGACTTTTTTTAAGTGAAAATATATTAAAAAAAAAAAAGAAAAAAAAAATGGAAAGAATCATGAACTCGTTTATTCTCTTTTCTACTTCCATTTTTTCCTTAATATTTATCTCCTATCCAGACTTACTTGTTCTGACCCTGTGTAATAGTTTTAAATTATATTTTTGTTTTTAAAAAGTTCTTATTTAAGAAGAAAAAAAGTAGGAAAATAAATCTATGATCAATGATTTACGGTCCAAGCCATTATATTCTCACTTATCTCTCTTCTCATAGATTGCTCATTTCACCCAATAAGTTTACAAAACTTGTATTTCATTCCCACTGTTCAACCTGAGTAGTAGTTTGCAAATAGACTTAAGAAAAAATATTGTTTCCAAGTTATTACTGCTGCTTCTGATCATCTGGGCACAGCTTGAGGCCTGCCTGCCTATGGCATAAATTAAAATAGTCTGAAGGTCTGTGTGCAGCTGACAATAGTAACCTTAAATAACTTCCTCCACCGTTGTTGCAAAGGAGAAACAGCCTCCTTGATCAGCTTTGTGTTGACTAGAGAGTCACCTTACTTCAAAGGAGAGACACCAACTTTAAGCTTCTAGTAAATCAGTGGAGCAGTTGAAAGAAGGTGTATGAAAAGTCATGCTTGCTTCTCTCAAGCTGTCCTTTTATTGTTATGCATGTATGCCACTCTGTATATGTATCTGAATGACACTTTAATGGAAAAAGTCCTTTCTAGTTTTGTAGTTGTTAGTCTAAATTCAATGTGTGATATCTTCACAATATACTATGCCTGATACTCATTTATGACAACTACAACGTTTTCTGTGTAGGTACATCCTTGAGGTTGAGTTCCTTTCTCCCAGTTGTCTCAATGAAATGAAGTGTCTGGGCTCAGAAACTGGGAATAAGAAAAGCATCAGACCTATTTTTTTTTTTCACAAATTCACAATTTTTTACCAGACGATATTACTTTCTGAGAACAAGGTACTGTTTGGTCCTGACTCAGTACTGGATCCCTACTTTCTAGTTTGCTCAGTGTCTTCTAAACTTGGCTCTATAACTTAGCATCTTTTTTAACGTTTGACAGCTGGAAAACTATATATATATATATATATACACAAACAAAGGAAGATTGGATGGATACTCAAATGTAATCCTATGTACTTAATCTGCATATCCAAGTTTATATTGTCACCTGTCCTTTGGTCTGGGTGACGGTTTTTGTGAAAATCCTTCAGTTTCTGAATGACATTGACAAAAGATACGTATATGATTGTTCATGGGAACATTGAGAGGTAAGTAATTGTAAACTGAAACTAGCAAAGTAACAGTGTCATGTTCACTATTGCTAGAGTCAAAGCACAGGATCAAAGGCTTAGGAAAAAAACAAAGTTTGACAAAAAAAAAAAATCAGTTGGGAGTAAGGGTCATAGCCAAACAGGAACAAAAGAATAAAGAGCAGAAGAAAACATCTGCATGCCTTGCTTGTGGGGAGGGAGAAGGAAATAGGAAGAGGGAGGAACCTTTCCACATACTTGCCCTCAGAGGTTTGCATACATTTGTGTACTCCACATTGTTTGAACCTGATTTATAAAATAGTCACATTTCAGAGATAATGAACATCACAGACGACCTCCTCAGAGGGGTTTCCCCTCCTCTTAAAGGATAGGGGGAAGAGAACTTTCTCATCATAGAATAGAAACTGTATAGACACTGTAACTACCTATCCCCCCAAATTTTTATGATACATTATATCTGCGCAGACTTGTGCATGCCATTTTGTAAATTATGTTTCCTCATCTCCTTCCTTACTTCCCATCTCATCCTTCACACATGGCTCCATCAAATCAAACAGCCACAGAGTAAACCCCTTATGAAATCAGTGGGCACATTCTCAGGCTAGGACTGGAGAACTGTATTAAGAAACAATGTAAAAGTGTTTCACAACCAACTCAGATGCTAGACCTAGCCTGCCCTGTAGCCAGCCGGAACGAGCTGTGTCTGGAATGGGGCTGCTGTGGCCTGGTCTCACAGAGGAGCTCTGCAGCCCCTTGAAAGCCACAGGGCACATGGTCACTTGTCACAAGGAAAGGGGATAAAACCCAGTGGCTGGTACTATAGAGTTTCAGAACTGATGCTAGGACATTAAAAATCTGACTGTTAATATTTGTTTCTGTTCATAAAATGCGTGAAAGATACAATATTTTCATCTCAATAAGTACAAATACCTACCAGTCATTATTTGCACCTAGCACTTGCAATTGCCTATACAATTTATCTGTGGCCTTTTCTAAATCTGAAAAAAAAAAAAAAAAAAAAAAAAAAAAAAAAAAAAAAAAAAATTTTTTTTTAAAAAAAAAGAAA
>JANHGO010004772.1:0-24299 GCA_024606505.1 Aquila spilogaster
TTACTCTGTCATTATGCCCGTCAGTAGCCTAGCTGATAAGAAATTGAACACATTTTAGAGAAACAGATGAGGGATTAAAAGGTAAGTGCTATTCTGCTATTTCATTTGTTGGAAGTATGAGAAAGCAGTTCTGTGGAACACATGTAGAGCCACCAAATTTTGCATGTGGTACCTTCATAGGATTTTACATGAGACGTAAGTGCATGTCTGAAATAAGGTATGACTGCACTATGACTTAGTGTCTGTCAGTATGACTCCCCCCGAATGCACACACCAAAACAAAGAAGTTTCTTCATGAACATGAATTCTTCAATGAGAACAGTTAAAATCACTGAGGATCCCACTGCTCCACAGCAAAAGGGAAGATTCTCATCACTGTACCAGATATCAATATCAAGTATGTTCTATATTACGTAAAAGTAGTTTGGAAAAAGTTCAAACATAAAATTGGCATCGTTGCATTGGTGAGATAAGAAATAATTACGTAGCAAACTAAAGACACAAGTATTTCCATATTAAACTACAAAAAAAAAAGTATTTTTAATTGTTTTTCATTGGTATTATTAGATTTGTAAGATTAGTAGACATCTGCTGATCTCATTAAGATAAAGACAAAAAAAAGTCAGAGTCTCAAGTTCAAATGACCTTCTATTAATGTAAAACATGAATGATAAAGATGATGGCTAATACAAGGATTTATTGGAACAAATGTACCATGAATAAATAACAGCAAATATTGTAAAATCAGCAACCACTGTTGCTATTACTTTTTGCAAAAAAAATGATAACATTTTTCACTTGACACAAAAACAAAGCAAAACATGAAATCAATAGCAAGTGAGAATGATGATTTGCAAACACATTTTCCAAGAAATCAATAATCAGTGTCTTTATAAAATGTCACATGAAATCTCAACCTGGTTAAGATGTCATTTATGCAATCTACTGTATCATCCAATCACACCAAAACATTTCATGAACTTTTGAGATGAAAAACTGTGTAAGCCTTCATTAATAAAGAGACATAGAAAAATGAATGTTATGTCCAACTAAAATTCTAAATGTATAAAATTTGGACTATTAATAGCAGAAAAGGGGAATATTTGTTTAACTCACTCAAATGAAATGTATTGGAATTGTCCACAACAATGCATGTGGTAAAAGACTGCATTAAAATGATGGGTAATAAATAGCATGAACGGTTCAGTGTGGAACTGGAAGTAAAAAGGTTCAGTGGACCAACCCATGTTATAAGGATAGCATAACAGTTTCTATTCAGATATGAACACAAAATGTCTGGATTTTGACTATATATCAAGTATACTTCCAGTCACCAGAGAATAAGAGTATGCTAGAAAAAAAGTTACCAGAGCATTTGATACTTGATATTACCCACAGCCAGCTCCTTAGTGAGAAAACATAGAAACAGGAGCAGTAGTTTTGGCTCCAGTGATCTTTTTCTTCTGCATCAGATTTGACAGGCAAGATTTTTGTAAAGGTACATGGTAAAAAATGAAAAGAAAAAGAAATAAAGAAGAAATGAAAAAGAGAATAGACATTTCAAAGAAACATATTGCTTACATAAATAGAGTCCTAAGGGAATGTGTCTCCAGACAAATTACAGCTAGTATAATAAAATAATTCAATTCCACCTCAGCACAGATCTTCATTCATGATATCATTTCATCTTGCCTAGGCTAATGCAGTAATTTATTTCATGGCTTCTTAAAATCCCATTTTTTGAAGCAGACAGCTGAAATATAGACAGTTCATATTCATCCCCTAGATAATTCTCATTCTTCTTCAATATTACATTCAAAATAGTTTTTGTTCTTGCAATCCTGAAAATAATATCTTTCCAACTTTCCCAAACAGTACAATACTTGTTCCTTCCCCCTTCCCATTTGCTGAAATCTCTTTTTATTCTTTAATATTACTTACAATTTATGTTCTATCCTACTGAAATAGCTTTACTTCCTTCTGCACCTCATAACGTCTTAGTTTTATAAACAAATGCACAGTACTGAAAAGAAGTGACATGGTCTCCTTGGAGCTTTCTGTTCTCCAGGCTAAACAAGACCAGTTCTCTCAGCCTTTCTTCATAGGAGTGGTGCTCCAGCTCTCTTATCATCATCGTGCACTCCTCTGGACCCTGTTCAAAAGGTCTGTGTCTTTCTTGTGCTGGGGGCCCTAGGCTTGGACAGAGTACTGCAAATGGGGCCTGGGCAGAGGAGAGGGGCACAATCAACTCTGCTGCCCTGCTAGCCATCCATCTTTTGATGCAGCCTAGGACACAGCTGGCACACTGCTGGCTCCTGTTAAGCTCTTTATCCACTAGGACTCCACCAGAAGGACATGGACAGCCTGGAGAAGTGGGCCCGTGTGAGCCTTATGAGGTTCAATGAGGCCAAGTGCAAGATGTTACACTTGGGCTGGGGAAATTCCATGTATTTATATAGACTGGAGGAAGAACACCTGGAGTGTAGCCCTGTGGAGAAGGACTTGGGGGTCCTGGTGAATAAGAAGCTGGACATGAGCCAGCAGTGTGCACTTGCTACCCGGAAGGCCAACTATATCCTGGGCTGCGTTAAAAAAGGGGTGGCCAGCAGGGATAGGGAAGTGATTGTCCCCCTCTACTCAGCTCCTGGGAGGCTCCATCTGGAGTACTGCATCCAGGCCTGGAGCTCCCAGCACAAGAAAGATGCAGAGCTCTTGGAACAGGTCCAGAGGAGAGCCACTAAAATGATTAGGGAGCTGGAGCACCTCTCCTATGAAGAAAGGTTGAGGGAACTGGGCTTATTTAGCTTGGAGAAGAGAAGGCTCTGGGGAGAGCCTCACTGTGGCTTTCCAGTACTTGAGGGGAGCCTACAAACAGGAGGGGGAATGACAGTTTACATGGATAGGACAAGGGAGAATGGTTTTAAACTAAGACGGGAGATTTAGGTTGGATATTAGGAGGAAGTTTTTCACTCAGAGGGTAGTGATGCACTGGAACAGTTTGCCCAGAGAGATTGTGGATGCCCCATCCCTGGAAGCATTCAAGGTGAGGCTGGATGTGATTCTGGGCAGCCTGGTCTAGTGGGTGGTGACTCTGCCCATGGCAGGGGGATTGAAACTAGATGATCTTTGAGGTCCTTTTCCCCTCAGGCTATTCTATGATTCTACAATTCTATGACTCCCAAGTTCTCCACAGTGCTGCTTTCTTTCAGTGAGTTCTTCTCCCAGTCTGTACACATATCTAGGACTGCTGTGGCACAGGTGCAGCACACTTTGCACTTGGGCTGGCTGAAATTCATTCAGTTCATGTTGGTTCACTTCTCAAGTCCATGTCCCTTCCTTCTGTCATATCAACTGCACCACTCAGCTTAGTGTCACTGTCAAACCTGTTCAGAGTGCACTCAATCCCACTATCTAAGTCATTGATAAAGATCTTAAAGAACACCAGTCCCAAGATGAACCTGTGGGAGACATTACTCATCACTGGCCTTCACCTAGACATAGAACTTCCAGGTTGATCTGTTCCATGATCTTTCCAGGCTCACTGGTCTGTAGTCTCCAAGGTCTTACTTTCCTCACCTGTTAAAAATGGGAGTGATGTTTCCCTTTTTCCCAGTCACCAAGCAGAAAGTGATAGAATAATGGGGAACAGTTTTAACTTAAAGATGGGAGTTTTAGATTAGATGTTAGAAGGGAATTCTTTACTCAGGTGGTGAGTAAAGAGCACAGTGAGGTACTGGCACAGGCTGCCCAGAGAAGCTGTGGACGCCCCATTCACGGATGTGTTCAAGGCCAGGGCGGTGTTTTGGGTAGCCTGATCTGGTGGGTGACAGCCCTGTCTATGGCAGGGGGCTGGAAGTAGAGGACAGATAAACTAATTTCCAAACCAAGCCATTTTTTATATCCTGCAAAAATGTTCCATCTCCTATTTGTAACGAAGAAAGAAAATTTTAATTCTATTGTAAAGCATAAAAACATTTTTCTCCTCTTCCTGGAAGGACATGAAGGCTGGAAATAAGTATGGAGGGAATTAATTCACATGTGTTAGTCTCCAGACTGCAAGAGTTATAAAACTTCTATTGAGTTCTTGGTACTATACCCACATTTTAAAAAGACTATTACATACTACTCCAAAAACTGTTCCCAAATCATGGAACATAAACTGTTAATCTAACTGGAAATTGTCTAAATTGACAAGTGATAAACAAAAAGAGGTATGCAAATGAGAAAATGTAAGCTGCTTCAAAATTTCCAGCAGAAATTGTTCTTCAAAAACAAATGCAGCTTCTTGAAATTGTTCTTTTCTTTGGGGGAGCAGGCTGTCAGTCAGAAAAAATTCTTCCTCCTCACTTTTTCAGCACATAGAAATTCTTAACTAACAATAATCTAATGAAAAACACACTGTGACTATCAATCTGAACAGAGATTTTCACAAATTAGAGGCTCAATGTTCAACCAGAGGTTTGTTATTTCATTATTTACTAATTGACACTTTAAAATTATCAAACACATTAATGATAATTTCATTCTGATTCAGAACACACTAAAAGGTAATTTTTCAACATTTCTTGTAAGACAGCTATTCAAAACACTAATTAGATATTTTTAGTTAAAACTAGAATGACAGTAAAAATCACTCCATAAAAGCCATTTAAATAGGTAATGATCTGATATTTTGAAAGAGTTTGGAAAAATATGGATTTTTTAAAATTCTTTTGCACTTCAAATGGACTCAATCTTGTTTTTTTTCCTATCTATTGTTCTTTCTAATGGGAAAAAGAAGAAAACAAACCTTCAATTTAGCCACAAAAAGATAATAAAAATACAGTTAGCTCCAGTGCCATTTTCTTAATTTAAAATTCAGTACTGAAATATTGGATTTCAGAAGCTTAATACAAATTTCACTGAATAGTAAATGAAATGTTTCAAATTAACAGATTTCAAGCAAGTTTTACAAAACTGCACTATCTCTAAGTCACAGAAGTAGCTCATCACTGGCCAGTGAAAGTGTAGCAATGCCATTCTATTATGTTATGCACTAAACTATGGTCCTCTTGGAGCAGTAACAAAGCTATATAAATACATAGATTGCCGTGCTTGTAAAACTAAATCTAAGCAAAACTAATTTGGAGTGGAAGGTTAGAAGTGTTTCCCACAAAACCAGATGGCACCGTAATGTCACTCAGGCACTACAATGATTACCATCAGATAGGAGACCCCCCTTCTGCCATGAGGAGAAGGACTGGGACGCTCAAACAGACTTTTCTTCCATGTGACATACTGATGTCTCAGTGTCCGTGTTGCAAGAAACTGGCTAGCACAAGGAAATTGTAACACGTGTGTCTCATTACACCTTGGCTAGACAAAAAGGTCTTTTTCTGTTCTGTTCATTATGCACTAGACAGAAGCTACGAGCTGAGCATGCCCACAGCTGTAGAGAATCCTGTTCAAAGGCTGCCACCTGCACCCTTCACAAATCTCAGCATGCCTGAGGTGGCCCTTCTGCCCTCAACCCCTGCTTGCTCAGGCGGATGGGAAGCACGTATGTAGGCAGGTAACAACATTGTGAGAATATGCTGGAGTGTCCTTCCTTAGAAATAAATCATGCAAGACCTGGAGAGAGCCCCAGGTATGAAGTGAAATGAACTAGCTAAGGCACCACAGAGGCAGTGCTCCGACATGCCTGAGCCACGGACATCGCACACTTTAAAAGTATTACAAATGCTATGAGCACCAAAAAAGCCACCTGTCTGGGTATTTTTCTGAGCCCTAAATTCCACAAGATTTTTTTTTTTTTCTATATATGTAGGGCAATATATATGCTGCAGTTCATACAATGTATATAGAGAAGCTATCTTCCATACATCAAATAGATTCTTAACTACAGAAATTAATAATAATGCAGTAAAAAGTTAAGGTGGACTAAAAAATCCTAGTGTTCAACGCGAGTTCACAAACATTGCTCCTTGTTCGCATTTAACTTCTTATACTCTTGAACACTGGTACATCTCTAGTAAAAACGAATTTTTCACTAAGATCTTTTAAGTAAAATGTGTGACCCGAGAGAAAATGTAGAAGACATTTGTTTTTTGTTTGTTATTCTGCTTCTGCCTAGGAACAAGTGTCAGCAGATACATAAACCATTTTTAATTTCTAGGCCTTGGAATTCACCCTGAGGACTTCTGACAAAAAGAAAGGATCTTCAGAGTCAAAAGAAGAAAGCAATAAAAACACAATAAGATTGTAGCTGTCATCTGAAAACAGTTATTAGTTGCATCTTAATCCAAAATGAGTAAAAAATCCACAGTGAATGCCCAGAGAGGTTAAAGTACTCCTAAACTCTTGCTGGAGTTACTATAAAAAAAGAGGACAAAACTCCTGCAAAGTGGGAACTGAAAGGAATCACATCCAAAAGAAAGATATCCATGGGCTCTTCACCTCTTGCATGGTTAATTTATCCAGACAAATATAGTCAGTGCCCTATTCCACTTTCTTATTGTGTATTTCAACAGATGATAAGTGATAATGGGTATCTGACATATGGAGCAGTGAAAATTACTGTCCCTGGATGTCACTCCTATGAGAAAAAAAGAAATTAATTGCCCGTCATATCTATAAAGAACAATATATCCCGAAAGAAGCATATGAATAGCAAGTATGTATCAACTGTCTCTTCAAAGCTACATCAAAAAGTCACGATCTAATAACCAATGTTTAAATTCACAATTATTTAAGATTTAATTTTCCATAGGCCTTACTCTGAAAATCAACTCCAGAAAAGTATGCTTTAAATGCTTTTAAAATTATCAGATATTGACTTTTTGTGCAATCATATTGTATCAGTAGTCCAGGTTAAAAATATCTACTTAGAAGAGCTTAATCATGGAGATACTTCTTAATATATACCTATATATATATGTGAAAAGTAGTGAATAGATTGAATTTTACAAGAATAATGAATATTGACAAACTATGTCAAGAAACAACATTTTAAAAACAATGTCAAATTCAACCGTATTACTCACATAATATTACACTGCACTTACTGCTATTTTTGACTTATTACTATGTCAGCTGAACACAGAGATGGTGCATCAAAACAAAATGAACACATTTACAAACTGATTATGTAACTAATGTTTTATATAATTTAAAGTATAAATTTGTTAAATAAAATTATTACTAAGTACACTTTTGTAGAATACCACTTCTTCATTGTTTAGAAAAAGTGTATTTTTCCCTTTTATTTTTACCTTATTTCATCTTCTGTGATAGTTTAGAGGTGATATATTATAAAGATATATAATAATTCACTATGGCATTGATTACAAATTTGCTGATACACCTTAATGCACAATATCATATTTATTACTTTAGTATACCTTGCAACTGTTGCTTTGCTAGGGTGTAATGAAACTCTTGCCAAATTTTCTAAGCCATTTCCAAAAAAGATGCTATTGCCATTTATGAAAACTGTTTCAGAATCAGAAAAAATGCAATTGTTGACTTAAACTGTCTAAACCACCAAGAATCCCATGGAGATGATATCACATCTGAACTAAATTTAATGCTTCACATAAAATATTCAGAATAGCCACTATATGTGAATACAAAGTTCTATTAAAACAGAACAAAACAAAACAAAACAATCAGGCTGAGATATTTCTGCTTTTCCTAATTTAAAGGGTTTTTTTTCCTTTATTTATTTATTTTTTCCCCAAGGTATAAAACAAGTTAGATATTTAGCATAAAGGCCATCGGTTTGGAAAATAAAGGCTTCCTCCATTCAGGAATGAATACTGTATTGAGGCTTAAATGCCAATGATTAGCAAAGTAAACACTGGTGTGCTCTTTCAGTGACTGTTTCCACTGCAGAACATTATGGCTGAAGTGAACAAACCCACTTCTCTGTGATAGTAACTTTTTTGAAGAACAGATTACAAACAGATTAAAGCTAAGACTTGAGAAATACACTTAATGGAAAGGACCTGCATTATGTTACCAGTTCTTGCCATTTCACATTGTAGGCAAGTATCTGAAGAAAATCTCATCATATAGAGATATCCTTCAAGAGGAAATATCTGATAAGTCCCTCATTTTATTTTCATCTTTCCTTCAAGTGAAGCCTAACTTGCATCATGGTTAGATACATGTGGAATTGCTGCATTTTCTGCCCAAGCACTTTTAGATGCAATCTATTGATCTAAAATGTGTTTCTTGAAAGAACAGTTTGAGAGAGAGCAAAACCTCATTTAATCTACACTTTTCCCTTAGGACTGCACTCTTGATGACTATATCTGTTTCTGGGAGTGCAAGAGCTTTACTAAATTCCAGGGAGGCTTCAAGTCCTACAGCTTCCCTAATGTTACAGATGCAATTGAATTTTTCCTTGCAAACACTGTAAGCTTCATCTCACAATACTATATAACTGAAATACTGGTAGATTCATGGACCAGTAAAGGAAAAAGGAAGAGAAACAGCATATTTTAATACTGTAATCATAATCACAAATATTATTAAAAATATTTACAGCCTATCCACAATCATAAGCTTACTTTGCAGTTTCTGTTAATACTTGTGTTGTGGTTCAGCTCTAAAGGCACCACAGCACCACACAGCCATTCATTCACTCCCATCCCACTGGGACAGGGGAGAGGACTGGAAAAAAAGGTAACATTTCTAGGTTGAGATAAACTCATACACAATGTAATTGCTCACCACTGACAACTGATGCCCAAACAGTCCCTGAGCAAGCAGCTGAACCCCCGGCCAATTGTCCCAGTTTTATTACTGAGCATGACAGCGCATGGTATGGAACATCCCTGTGGGCAGTCGGGATCACCTTCCCTGGTTTTGTCCTTTCACAGATCCTTGTGCTCTGCCAGTCTTCTCACAGACAGGATGGTGTAAGAAGCTGAAAAGTCATTGACACTGTGCAAGCACTGCTCATCAAAAGCTACAACATCAGTGTGTAATCAACATTGTTTTTTTCCTATAACCAAAATATAACATTATGCCAACCACTGTGAAGACAATTATGTCAGCTGAAAGCAGAAAGCATGGCAAAGATAGGAAGGGATGGAGTACTGCAGGGTTTGGAAATACACTCTGAGGCAAGTCTGGATGATATAGACCCAACATAAGGGAAACCACGCAATCCTATTGTCAGGTTTTATGTTCCCCCTTCACACAGGCACTGACCTTGAGGGTGATACTAAGCAGAATATTGACGGGAGGATAAGTGCTGACATACAGCTGATAAAGGTCAAATTTCCCTGACAGATCACAGTTCTGCTGATGGTTTATGAAAGTGGTTTCTCTTATCCTTCCTACTCAGATAAGAATTGAATTACAGAGGTCCCCTAAATGTCATCTTTGTTATCATATTCCAAAATTGTGGTAAAATTAGTTCACAGATACCTTGTGATTTTTGGCCAATTGATACAGAGCTTCTGTTAATTCACTTTTCTTATGAAGTACCTCAACTGCAGATGAGCTTTTTGCTGGAAAATATTTCTTGAAAAGAATTGCCTTTAAACACAATCTTTGGAAAAGTATTGTTTCCACAACAGATTTGCTGTTCTGTATAGTTTATTGCAAGACAAGATATTATCAGTTACTTTTATTCAGATAGTAACTAAAAATGTGTGCTTTGCTCTGTAGCACATATTTATTCATCTAACGTAGATTATGCATAAATTATATTCTGAGAGTGAAGGATTTGTGTGCATTGTAAAAATCAGTGTTTATATGCAACTACTGAAGGAAACAGTATTTTCAAACAATTATATATTCCTAACTTCTTTTTCACAAATCTACCACCACTGCCTTTTCCTTGCCCCCAGTTTGAATTAAATGTGATTTCTCAAAATAAGAAAGACAAGAATTGGAACTCACTCTAATTACTGAAGCAACAGTATTATTAACACAATATATTTTAAAAAAAATCTCATAAAATAGAGACACGAGAAGTTCATTCATTTAATAAATATATAACCAGAGTGTCTCCAGCCACAGGCATCTTACCAGATCGAGTACCTCAGTATTTCTCTCTCTTGTTTTAATTGCCATTGAAGAATTTAATTGCCACTCTTTAACTGCATTTCTGATATTATCATCCTCAATAATACCAATACTGACAACTTGTGAAAAGGAAAATTGAACTGAAAAACGGAGCACGAATCACGAAGCAGAGCTATGTATGAATAAGGTATCTTGATGCTTTGCTCTAAATCTTCATTTCAATCCTAAAGCCAAAAAAATAAGGTGAGTGGATAGACTCAATGTCCTAGTAATACTTTCATCTAGAAAGAGAGATAGAACTAGGACTCTACTGTCTAGAAAAATGACACCTATTAGAACAATTAAAGCAATAAAGTCACTGCTTAGTTCCACAGCATTACAGATTGATATGTAAAGTATTGCTAGCAAGTGGACTGGGACTTGGGCAAAATCTTTAAAGACAGGGTATAGTGCATTAATCTTCTGAGTCAATGTCCTGACTTCCATCCCAGCTGAGCTAAAAATTACAGTAACATATAAGTAGTTTTAGGGTGAAATCTTATTCATTCCTACTCCTTCAAGTTAAACACAGTCTATCATACATGCAATTTCCACACTTTGTTTTGAGAGGATATTAGCTTTCCTTACTTAAAAACAGAGAAGTAGTTGTTCGTATGTCTGTTGTGAAAAGTTCAAAGATGCAGAGAGAAACATCTGTTCCTAGTATTAATCATCTTCCGGCAAAAAAAGACATTTTACAGATAATTATAAAAACTCTTTACTCACATCAATTATAAAAACTCTTTACTCACATCAATATCATTACCTTTCGTAATAGTGTAGTATTTTAGACCTTCAGAAAAAAAAAAAAAAAGGAAAACAGCATGCTGTTATGCTCAGTACATTTGAAAAGACATGAATGTCTAGAAGCATGGATAAGCAAGCTTAATAAACATAAACCTTAGGGAGCCTTATATGATGGCCCATAGAAGGTAAAAGCACAACCTGGCAATGGTGAGGAGATAGCATTTTAACAAAAAGACTGTAAAGGATAAGGTGACAGACTCCAAAACTATATAATCCTGTATGTGTCTCACTGCTTTTGCAGTGTCTTGGACAAAAAAAAAATTAAACATTGTTCTTCACCTGGCATTACAGTAAACTGAGCATTAACAGGTATATTAGGAATCTGTGGAGTTAGGGGAACTTCATGAAGTACTCCTTTAGAGCAGAAGCACTTGGATTATGTAGGACACTTATATAGCCCCATAAAGTCATTAAAATGATACTGGAAGATCTGAGCACAAAACAAGGAGATAGATAAACACAGAACTCTCCAGTTTCAGTTAGAAATCTACAATGTACCAACCTGCATATCTGTAGGGAATCATTAATCCTAATAAACTTACTTATTTTAAACAAATGTCACCAAAACAGATATTTCAACAACAACAAAAAGTAAGGTTTTTTTTATGCCAGAAATAGGGATGCTTATTAAAGTACACTGCACAATTTGATTTCTGAAATGATTTTATTACCTACTATGGCCATACTACCAAACCATATAAAAAACACTGTTCCTTCTTACACTGGAAAGACTACACAATTCTTTTAATTTAAGATATCTTTAAATGAAGAATTGAAGTAGATCTTTAGCCTTTAAATCCATAATTATTACCTCAGAACTTAATTTTTATTTAACTTAATCTCAACATATTTCACCAGTTAACTATGTTATGTTGTACACTTTGATATGTCAATATTGAAGCTGTAAATAATTTTATAGATTATCAACACTTCCTTATTGTTTCCCCAAAAGAATTTGCGTGCACTTGCACACTTAAAATCATGCTGTACAGATTATAATGCCACAAAATATGCCAGCCCTACATTCATTTTATCAAGAAATTTAAAAGCAGATAAGAATAGTTATAATTGAGGACAAAGGTCTAGAACTTCAAAGTTGGCTCATTTAGTGCTTATGAGGCACATCTCTACTTTTGGAGGCATCTATCCATCCATTAACTATTTTTATTGCCTGTATTTTGCTTAAGAGCCAAACTAGAGAGTTAGTGAATAAGTCATTTCTTACAGGCATACTGGAAGCCATTATTCGTATTATTGCAAAGACAGAAAAGCAGGAGCACTCTTCTTACACTTAATAATTAAGTCTGTACTACTTTGTAGTGTCATTCTTTCAAAAATAGGCATACATATTTCTTTACCACTTAGTACCTTAAATTTAAAAACAAATAAAAATTCTAATCTGTGGTTAAGAACTTTGCAATACTACTTCTAAAACAACAGCTCATTATAAACACAAATGAATACAAATACTTTTTTTCACAGTTGTGAAGTTCAAGAGTAAATGTTTTCTCCTCCCACCATATTTCAACTGAAAATCACAATGAACAGTTCTTAACTCTTATTTCATCATAGTTACAACAAGAAGCACTGATCAGAGAGAACAAATGCCCCACAGAGGTATTCACTCCTTACGTTCTGTTCCGAAAGACTGATGCAGTGTGTCAGGCAAGAGCAGTGTTCAGACATGGGCTTACTATATAAGCAGTAGGGCTCTACTATGGGTTTCACTTTCATTCCTGAAAGTGGGCTGCTGCAGGTGTTGAAAGATGCGCAGTCTAATTTGAGATTTCCCAGGGTAAAACAAGAGCTTATGGGCTAGGGCTCACAGTCAAATGTTAACTCCTGCTGTTTGATGAGCCACGCCAGACAGGAACAAAGAAAAAGGAGGGACAGATCCTATGAGTTAATGGATCAAAAGACCTTACGTTATGAGAAAGGTGAGGTATGTTTGGAACTCAGACTCCTAGAAGAACTTTTCTTGCACATTTGGGCATTTCAAAAGATTTTCAGGGTTCTGTAGAGTGAGGGAAGAATAATTCTAGAGATGAGTACTATATTAAAAAAAAAAAAACGATGTATATTAATAAATTATTTTTCATACCCTTCGCTGATAACTTAGCTTCTTTTTTTTTCACTTTTTTTTTTTATTAGTGAAATTAATGGTAGTCTAAAGGGAAAGTGACTTATGTTCTCTGAGGTTCCTTTAATATTTTGATTTAAAAAATCATACAACTCCATATACGTAATCTTTGCAAAAAATATTAGGATCTAAACCTTCGCTCCTCTTTCATCAGTTTTATTAACATGTACTCATTTATGAAAATTCAGCGGAATATTTTGCAGCAATTGAGAAAGAAAGTAAATGGAAACCATAGGCTACCCCAGATAATTATTAATTACATAGCTAATTACTATTATATAACACAACTAATTACCAAACATAATTAATAAATTCAAACACAAAATATTTCCTAGAAAACCATTCAAATTCAAAGCATTTTTCAAATCTTAAATTTCTTGTTATGCATGGACAGTAGTTCTAACATTCATAGTCCTAACTGTATAGCTACAGCAAGTTTCTACCAATAGAAAATTACAATTATTCCTTTCCAGAGAACAGAGTGAAACAAACAAAACAGATTGCTCAGGATGAAGACTGGCTTAGTCAGAAATACACACACATACTCAACACAGATCCCTTCTGTACCCAGCCTTAGGCCACCAGGTGACTCCTGAGTCCCAGTCTCCCTGTCACTGGCACTACAACATATCCAGGCAAACAGGCTCCTCAGTCAAGCTGCAGACCTTACAATTGCTCTAGTAGCTGGTCTGGACCTCTAGGCCCCTCCAACAGCCAACTCTTGAACTCTTCAGTCTCTCCAGCATCTGGACCAGACTTTTGGTCATGCAGATAACTGGCAATCAAGCTACTTACGCTACTGGCTGGCCAGTCTAGCCTGATGCTCAGTAGTGACTGCACACTGACACACATGCCTGTTCAATATGCACACAATCTACACTTTCCACTATCTGACACTACAGATACAAGGGCCCCTCTGACCCTCCCTTTGCTGGCACTTAAACTTCCACACACATACGTACAGTGACAAAAAGTCCTTTCACCCAGCAAAATAGTTAGAAAGATAATATAATATGATACAGGACAGACAGTACTGATTAAACACAGAACACAGCCAAACAATGGTACTGAGCAAGATCCTGTTTACACACAACTGGTCCCTTTTATCCTCTCATGCTGTTATTCTCCCTTGTTTTTCCCTCCCTAGTCTGTTTCAATCCCTCCTTTTTTTCTGCCTATGGTCTTTCCACTAAACTTGCCAGAATAAATCTAGTGCAATACCATAATGCTTTTCCCTGCATTCCATATGTCCCATACCCTGTGGGCAGTAACTCCTTCCACCCAAAGGGAGACTGGGACAGCCTGTCCTGTTTCAACCCTGGGCCATGGGGCTAAGGCCAATGGAGAAACCCAGTCTTGATTCCCCATATGGGGAATTACATGGTCCTAAATCCCTTGGCACTGTATCTCTGTGCTCCTTTGGGTGTGTGGAAATAAGCCTTTTATCAGATAACCTAACAAAAACTTTGCCAGGAACATAGCTTTTCTTTGATGTTTGTAATTTGGAACATTTTAGACTATGAGTGTCCATTTAAGCTATTTTAAATTAAGCTACTAAAAAAACATAGTTTTGAAGTTTTTGGATAATTAGTTATTCAGAATCAAAATCAGGTAACAATAAGTTAGAAGCAGAACAATTCTAAAGATTAGCATTCACATTATAGCAATGAACAACTTGATGTCTGTATCCGATAGCTCCAAGAAGCTTTACAGATAGCCATTAGAAATTCTTAAACTTCATAACAGTTACATTCAAATATGAATTTTGAGACTTTTTCTATTCCCTCTTTTTCCTTGCTATGGTCTTTCTACTCCTTCCTTGTAAAGGAAGCTTGTACATGTCACTGGAAATTCAGAAAACTTTCTCAGGGAACATAATTAAGATGAAAATAAACACTTGAAGCCTTCGGGAAAAATAGGTTACAGAAATACTGGCAGATTCAGAAAAGTGATGTTTTCAGAAAATCAGTGGTTTATAAAACAGGAATTCAACATGAAATTTAATAGTGAAACACTCTATTCTTCAAGACTTTCCCATCATGTCCAATATTCTACTTCTTCCCATTATATCATGCAAAATTAAATTAACTGCTCTTCTGGAAAACAAAAACAAACACAAAAATACAACAGTACAAATCAAAAAGTCTTCCCCTTTTTTTTCACTGCTTCACCATCTACTTACCTCATAAAGTATTTATTCTTTCCCCATATAAACATTCTAATAGAATAAGGAATCAAAAACATTTTCATATTCTGCACACATTAAAAACAATTTAAGTTCATAGATGTTATTAAATCTCTCTCAACGCCTAAGGCTTCCAGAGTGAAAACATACTTCCGTCTGCTTTCTTTATAACAGGTACAAATAGTGACATAACAATACTATCTTCTTTTATGACACAGATCTGGTACTGAAAACAACGATTATGATTCTTCATTGACTAAATAACAGCTCCAGACTACAAGTTCCCCACCATTGTCAAAATAAAAAAAAAAAAAAATAGGTCAATGTCTCAGTGACAAAAGAGAAGAAAAATGTAGGCCAGAGTTGTATTTCTAAGTGAAAGAAGGGCAGAGAGAGCTTCAGTACTGTACCATTGATTTGCTACGTGTACCTTAGCATCCTTTTCATCTGTGTCACCACATAGTCTGCAGACTAAGGTGTGCACTAGCAGTCATTTCTGGCACACAGTACAAACAGGATTGCATCAAGTTTGCTTCCAAGCAGTTTATGCAACCCTTCAATGCTACCCCTGTCAGGCCTTGCACTTTTAGATTTTTCTAAAACAATTTCAGAAATTTATAGAATAAGATAGGTCAAGAGACATCTTGGAGTTATCTAGTCCAGCCTCCTACTCAAAAGGAGGTATAACCCAAAAGCCATCTTAGGTGTTACAGACACATTTCTCTTGTTCTGAAGCAAGTGCATGCCTCCAAAGTCCTTGGAGACTAGCACACCCAAGACATCTAAATGTAAAAAAAATTACAATAGAAACCATTTATACTACACTTTCCTAACTTCAGCACAATTTTCTTCTGTACATTAAGTGTACTGCTTGTGATAGATAGGTAGAAATAATTTCATTCTTTGATATGGAAAGGGAAAAATAATTAAAAAGTTCAGGTAAAAAATGACCTAAAGTTGCACTTGTTTAACATTAAGGACTATAAAAACATACTAAAAGAAGTGCCATCATATTTATACTTAAGATAATGATCTTCAGAAAATTTAAAAATATTAATCTGCAGCTCCAAAGGAGATTTCTTCTGGTGATGCATAGAGTGTAAGCATAATTTATTTACCTAATTCTACTTCTTGAATCAGAGAATACAATTTCAGCGCAACAGCAAATCAGTAGTTTTACAAATACAAAAATGATATTAATTTATTATGGGATATGTATTGAGGCACATAATAATCCTCCTAAGCCAACCCTTCAGGCAAAACAAAGCATTTAAAATCATAATGTATTCGGCACACTTGAGTCAATTCCTAAGCAGAGGCTTGAAAAGATGGAAAAGTGCTATTCCGCTTTTGCTGAATGGCTCATATTATAGCATAATGCAGAATTAATTTAGTACCCGGTCGGTTCATTTTAGTACTCAGTGAAACATAGCAACTCTAAAATTTTGCAGTGTTAAAGTCAAAAGTAGGATATAACAGGAATTAAAGAAAAAAATTCCCACCCACTCCCATATTTTCTACACTGGATTCCATCTATTAAACTTTGTTAACTCTAACGTATTAACCAAATCACATTGACAGATATGTAAAACACTCACCTGTTTTAGGGTCAACAGAGAAATATGGCTGTCCCTGAAGAATACTATATACTACTCTGGCGCTGTTTCCATATGTAGGGTCATCTGCATCTGTTGCTGTCACCTGTAGAACAGATGTACCTGTATATATAGGAAAATAGAAGTTAATTGATAATACACGTAATTTTATGGCAAATAAGAATATTTTTAGGTGCATTTCTAAAAGCTTTGCATACCTCGTATTCTAAAACTGAGAGATCAACAGCATTCCCTCTGTATTATTATTATTACTACTAGTAGTATTTATTAGTATTGGAATTAGCATTAGTACATAGGTTGCTCTGAAACTAATGCATCCTATTAATTTCCATGGAAACTACAACAGATTCAAAGAGCACAATAGCACTACTTCATAGAGCAAATTCTCAGCTACAAAATACTATTTTTCAACACTGTCACCACCACTAGCTATGCATTTTAGTCATCTATGAACAAGAACGAGCCTGCATGCCATGCTCGTAAAAATCTACACCAGCAGAGGTGATCCAGTGTCACTTTTGCCACTGCTGAAACATACTACACACCATCTCACTGTGTTCACATCTACTTCTTGGTCTCCATAAATGTACAGCAATTGCTGATGAATGTCAATAAAGATAATCTTTTTCTGCATGGAGGAATTCAATCCCACACCTTTGCTTTGTATGCACTCCCATGTCAGACAGCATTCTGTCAGGAAAATATAAAATATCATGCATTACATTTAGAGCAGCCTTCAGTATTAGTATCGGTAAATGGGAGCTGGTTTAATCAGCTGGATCATTCATCCAGTGCCAGTCTCATGTACCAAAGGATGTGGGTTCAAGCCCTGGCTCTGTGTTTATGGTGGTGAGGCACTGGAGCAGGTTGCCCAGAGGTGTTGTGGATGTCTCATTCCTGGAGGTGCCCAAGACCAGGTTGCATGGTGTGGGGCCCTGGGCTCCATCAGATTGATCTAGTGCCTGAGTTAGCAGTTGGCAACTCTGCCCACAGCAAGGGGGTGGAACTAGATATTTTTTAAGGTCCCTTCCAACCCAAGCCATTCTACAATTCTGTGATTCATTCTCTGATAATGATGATTGCATTCTATTTTTATACTCACTTGAAAAAAACTTTTCATTCTTCCTAAAAGTAACTTAATTACACATATGTGAACACACATAATAACTGCAGCATATGTATCCGTGCTTCTTCACACATAGAGATCCTAAATCTGAATATTACTGAAGAGTTCTGAACAACTCATATTCACAGACTACAGGATTATCATCATGCGTATTTAAAATAATTTTCATAAATGGCCCCAAAGCAATAAAAGATACCAAAGGAATAAAAAAAAGTCAAAAAAAAAATCAAGCTATCAGAAGACATCAAAGATCTCTAAATCAAATAATTACATAAAAGTTGATGCAATTCCATTGATGAATGCAATATTTAAATAATAAAATAATAATAAAAAAACAGATAAGGAGTTTAAAAGCCAAACGTTTGTATGCAGCTAGGAGATACTACTAGAAAAAAAGTATAGTCACAATTTCTAGCATATGATCAAGTGGGATAACGTATCAGATATATGTTTTAGAACATAAAAAGGCAGAAGTTTTACATAGATATAGTGAAGATAAGTGATTTAAAATTTACTGTATTTTTTCAAGACATTTAATGATGAATCTTTTTTCCTATCTTTGCCCAACACTTCACGTAAGAAAGCAGTAAATTACAGTTAGTCAAGGTTCTGTCTTCATCCCATATGCATATTCTTCTATAGACACAGCTTTCAACAGACTCTTTTGGTTCAGTATTAAAATAGAGGAAAGGTAATAACAGCACAGGCTGCTCCCCCATAATTCTGAAAACGACTTCCCAGCTAAATTAGCCATGGAGGCATCACTTGCACTTTGAGGTGTTCAATTTCACACTTCAGTTCTGAGGAGAAGCATGCTTTTGACTTGAATCCCTTGATCTCCCTCATTGTACTTCGATTTGCCTCATGGAAGAGTTTCAGAGCATGGCAATTAGATTCCTTCTGATTAAACTAAACCAGAAGACATGCAGTAGCAGCATGGTTGATTTACCCTCACTGCCAAGAGACGTTTGGTCTCAGAAACCAGACCAGAGCTAATATGAAAGGTATCCCAAGAAGATAAAGTAGGAACATGGGATCCAAGTTACACAGTTCCAGCTATTTGACTTCATAGGTCAGTTTCCAATGCACAGAACTACTTGCTAATGTAACATAAAATAATTTTTATGCTAACTCCCAGCATACTTATTGTTGTTTCAGAAAGTATTCCTTCATTTGTGCAGTACTAACTTGGACACAGAAAGACTATTTCGTGTCTCTACTGAAGCTTTAGTAAAAGGTACAACAAATACATCTGCATACTTAAATACAATACCTTGTGGTCTCTGAAACAGCCCAAATACATAGTCTCACAGCTGTATACATTCATACAGTAGATAAAAGGATATCTTGATGAATTTGAAAACTTGAAAATTGCAATAATATCAAGCTGAAGCTAGTAGGGTATTTATAGTTATTTAGGAGTTAAAGGAAAAATTGACTAAATCACTGAGAAAATTAAATACAAAGTAAAGTTCGTGTAATTTTCTTAGAATATTCTAGGAATCTATTCAGCCATATTGATTTGTTATCTCATCTTAGCATAAGAATTCATGCAAACAACTACAGGTCACCTGAAATACAGAAAAATGAGAGTTTTACACCACACCCTTTACTACAGCTCATCTAATTACTATGGGGATGTACTACTGTAGCTCAGCTGCTGTATCTAGTGGTGAAGATTAATTAATTAAGAATTTGTTTATTATTTTAGACTTATTTATGGCTTTATCACTTTATGTTGGAATCTTACTTGTGGAATTTTTAAACATTACCAGGTTGCTGACAAACATTGATTTTATTCTTTTTAATTACATATAACAAAAGAAATCTATCCAATAGGTAGTCACCTACCAGGTTTTGTTACCAGGGTGGTGGGCAACTCCCATACCTTTTTAAATAGATATTCCTGCTTTGAGAAACAACAGTTTCTGCAGCTGCCTACCCCTCCTACAAGTTGTCTACCCTTTTGATCTTATTTGTAGAATTCTTGAAATTCAAGGTAGGCTTTGGAATGGATGAACATAGCTATTTCAGAGAATAAAAATACATGAAATAAATTTAATATTTAGTGGTACTATCATTCCTTATGTACTTTCTTCTCTCCTCCCCTTATTTTAAAAGATAGGGGACCAAATCTGAGTGCTTGTGTTGATCATTGGTGTGGGACAAAGAAAGAGGGCTAAAGAAAGGAGGTTTTTCACGTAAGCAGTTGGCAGGTCATTTTAGCATGAATGAAATACTATTATATCTTAAAATCCGGCTAAGTGATTTTCTAATACATATGTATCTCTCTCCTAGCAAACACCTGATAAGAGCAACTTAGTATTGAATAGTGGGAAAGTGTTCTCTTTACATCTGAAAGAATACTTAGAATCACATGTTTTAAACTTAGCACCATCACCCCAACTCTCAAGCACTCATTCAGTACAAAATAACCCATCAGGAGCTAACTTTTCTGCTGTACTATGCAAGCATTTCATTGTATTAAGCAAGTATGCTCAGTATCTTACAGGATATACCCACACTGGCCTGTTGTCTAATTCTTGTTTAATTTTTTGAGCACAGAGGAAACAGTTTGGAAAACTGTATGTTAGAATGCCTTGCGGGGAAAAAAAAAAATTAGAAGTGTATATTTTCCTTTCAGTTACTCCTTCAAAGTTAACACCATTCAGCTCATCAAAATGACAAATAGCGATCTCAAATGTATTTGCACCATTCAGATACAGTCAGTTTTTGATGCTGAGCTATATGCAGAAACTGTGTGTAATGAACAATTTAGATGGAAAAGAATACAGTACAACTGAGATGCCATTTTTAATGTTAAACATTCTGAAGAAAATAATACAATACAAAAAATAAGCATCTAATTTCCCTGGAGACTTCAGAATAGATACGAACATTGGACCCAGAGGCATACCTTCCATACTTTCTTCACTAATGTACTGTGAAAGTGCCTGTCAAGGAAAACTCAAAAATTCTGCTACGAAAGCATTTTGACACTCCACTTAGGCAATAAAAAAAGACTTCTTTTCCCCAAAGTGGAAGCTCTGCTTTTTCAGAGTACAACTACCATTCCACATGATTTCCCTCTACAGTTTAGAGATTACATATTGGGAATTCCATTTTCTTAGCTAATGTTTTATGCTGTAAAATACATCTCTGCATGCTCTGAACACCATTCTGTTAGCTCTGCATTTTGTCTATTATCAAAAATAACAATCATTCCATATGGGAAATCAAAATGTAGTTTTATATCAAAATCTCTTTTGTTTTTATTTTTGTTAAAATCTTTACAATAAAAAAGCTTAAATATCAAGGAAAAGCTGAAGGAAAATACTTCAACCTGTCTCTCTGAAGACAAATTTTTAATGTTTAATGAGGTAGTTCAATAAAACATGTCTGCTGAGAATGCAAATCTGTATGCATGACTTTCCATAGTTTGCTGTACTGTTAAAAACTCAAATGGATCAATATTGAAAAAAAGTCAAAGAAGTGAAAATAAGGTGAAGTTTAATGAACACGGGGATTTCCTGCTTAACTAAACTAATTCCTAAGCTAGTATTAAATCAGAAACAAGCCAACACAACGTATTTTAGTTTCAGTCTACATTAGAAAAAAAATGATTTCATCAGAAAATGAATACTTGGAATCCAGTGACTATAATACTGATCAAAGATCACACTGTAAAAAACTCTCAGTACTTTTTAGTCAGCTATCTTTATTAGAAAACAAAAATCAAAACCACAAAAAGATAAATAAGCATTTCTCATCCAAATCATATTTATGAACACCGTGAACAATGTCTTCCAAATTATCTGAAATTATGACTATCTCACATTACAATACCCTGGGAAGAAGTTCAGAAATGCCCAGTGTGTCTATTAATTGCCTAAGTAGGATGTATTGGGAATATTCTTCTTATGCATGAACTCAACACTAGAAAAGTTAATATGCAAAATTTCATTCATTTTGAAGCTATATAGAAATGAGCAGATACAGAAGACTTTTACTGACTGAAAATGATTCTATTTCCTTTTACATTTAGATAATCAACACTCTTTCATAAGCCATAAAACAGAGCACAGTTGTAGCTCTCATGGTAGAAGAAATCATTTCAGATAGAAACATCAGCTCTTCAACCAACCTTTAGAAAAGAGGTTAAATGAAGGCAAGGGATAGGTGTGTATTTTTTTTCAACTCTTTCAGTACAGGAGATAAAGCATAAATAACATGTTCATTCTGTATGACCGTGAATACTGTGATCTAATATTTGGCAAATAGTTTTAAAAAAAACTTCTTGTTTTTTTTTAAGCTACTATCTTGTCAGTGACTTAAAAATGAAAAGCCTTAAAGGTTCTACACTTATTAAAAGTAGAACAAGAAAGAAAAAGAGGAAGGCATAGCTTGTGGGAAAAAATAACAGCTAACTTCTTGAGTACAGACAGGATCCTGATCTGTAAACTAAGCAGCATAGCAGAGATCAAAAATATCACCAAACACTTTGCATGAATGTTGTTACAGAGATGGTAAAACTGAAAACTCTATGCAAGACCATGTAAATAAAAACAGAAGGATTTTTAAAGTAGTGATGGTTCCCTAGGAATTAATAAAATGTTAGGTCATGTATAGACTCCACAGATAAATGCTAAAACTCATACTAATTATATACCAAATTAAAATGGTGTAAGGATGAATCTCTATTATTTGACAGAAAGAATATATCCTATGGAAGCCCCAATAGAATTATTCTTCCAGAGACTGCAAGCAAGAACTTGTTCACAATACACAATAGACACAAAAATTCAGTAAATGGAAAAGAATGATTGAAAAATTGTGAAGAAAATATAATGCATGCCTACAGCAGATTGCCTGTATGGTAAGATATGAAAACTGCTTTATTCACACCACAGGGAAGCTTTGTGGAACAGGTTGTTGACCTTAGGTACAACCAGTAAAGTATTTAATTTATAAAACATAACATTAGTGCTCTATCTTGTCACTAAAAGTTCAGTGGTTTATCATAATCCACTCTGATTTATAACCCAAAATGTCATCCTAGACTAACTTTTACAACCATTCTTTGGAAAAGTTGTAGTGTAATACTTAGATTCAGATGACTACAAAATTATGACTAACATCAAAATAAGAATGATATATTTTGAGATGACAAAAAAATACGTATCTATAATTAGACTGAGCAAATAGAAAATAATCATATTGGCAGCTCTTGACTTGGAGGATAACACTGACTTACTTTCCCCTCTGTCTTCCCACCCAGTAAATAAAAGTCTTCCACAAACAAGGAAGAAAATATTCAGTTAATTTAAATTGTCTTCTTTAAAGACAAAGGAAACTTGAGAAAAGAGAAGACAGAATGGAAATTCACTGTTCAAAGAAGAAAATTCATAAAAGGGAAGTTAAAAGCCAATATAGGAATAATAATGAAAGAAGAAGGGAGAAGGAAATAAAAGGAAACCAAAGAAAGCTTTTTCTTTTATACATTCTTGTTGCAAGAAGGACTGCAGGAAGAAAAGGCTCAGAATTATCCATGGCTGAGAGGAGACATCTGAAATAGCATACAGTGTGGGAGGACTTGGGAAGAGGACTGGAAAAGGATAAAAATGCTACGAGAAGCTATGAAGAATGAAGTGTTAGATTAAGACAATTATCATGTAGAGAGGTATGTATTTCTCAGATCATTATATATAGAGGACATTTTAAGAAGAAAAGTAAGGAATTATTCCCACATTTCAGGGAAGTAGAAGTGACAGAAAGAATAAAGTAAAAGTAATGAGAGCAAGAAGAAAGAGAGATGGGACAATTTTATATACTTTTGATACATGGTATTTGGTGAGCTTCAAAGTCCATTTAATATAGTCCGATTTTTCGTGAAAGATAGAAAAAAAACATTTATTATCTACTCTATCTAAAATGAATGTCACTTAGGTCAACAAAGAAACTACTGATTCTAAAAATGAGTCTGTTTCTAAATTGTCACAAAAAAAATGTACTCTGTGGTTCAGAAATAATATTTAATACATTTTGGTCTTTCTAGGTCTGGATTACTACATGTTTGCAAATGAATCAAATGCCACAGTTCATTTATATATGCAAGAAAGGAAACATGGAATATACTAGTTCTATTTTACATATCTGTAATGTAGGTTGTGATTTTGACCTGTCCAGTCTCTCCATGTATTTCTTTGTATACTGTGAAATTGGACTCCTTAAACACACAGATTAAACTTCCCTCATTACATAGTAAGATATGTCTGAACTCAGCATAATAATGTCATGAGGTACCAGAGAATATGAATCAAATGCAGATTCCCTGTTTAAAATTATTTTCACTTATGTATACATGGA
>JANHGO010004773.1:0-24293 GCA_024606505.1 Aquila spilogaster
TTGTCTGTGCTCTCAGAGCCCGAGCTGCTCTGATTCTGTTGTTCTGATCCTGCACTGGAGGTCACTGTAGAAGACGATGTGGAAGAGGAGCGAGTCTTTTCTTTAAAGTCTGTGATGATTACTGTGACATTTCCCACTGTGACTGCCAGCTGCTGTGCGGTACTTCTGTCCACGTTTTTCAGTCTGGGTCTAAAATAAATGAGAAAACATTTATAAAAAGGGTGAAAATAAATGAGAAAGGAAAAGTTTATTAGAAAAAGCATTCGACAACAAACTCGGTGTGACTTGTCCTCCGCTCGCCTGCGCAGATGGCAATAACTGGGAGGAGAACCTAGGCAGCAGAATACTGCACAGCGGAGGACGAAGGTTTGACCTTCTGCTCCCTGCGACAGCTCGGGCTGCAGCAGCATGCTCAGCCCCAGAGGAAAGACCTGTCTTGCAGAGCTCTGCAAAGGGTGCTCTGCTGTAGACTTATCTCTAATCCAATTCTGCCAGAAAGGAGGACACTACAGCAGAGCCAAGGGGACAGGAGCCAAAGAGACCAAAGGATCTCCTCCCCAAGGGGCAGATGAAAGAGTTCTCTTATCTAAATTCACCATCTCATCATGTGCCCTGATGTTATGAGACAAGGCTGTGACTCTGCAATACAAAACCACATGAAAGCATTTGACCACGGCTCTTTCATTCCCATATTGGAACTCTGCAGCTGCAAACAACACAGGCACTGGGACAACTTGGCTTCTCTTTCAACTGCTTTGAGCTTATACAAATCAGATGCCCAATCAGCCCATGTATAAAATCGCTCAAAATGTTCCCTCTGGAACCAAGGCTATTGTAAATAAAATCCAGAATGTACAACGGTATTTCTTGCAGCTAGCGCTTTTGGTTAAGGGGAAAAAAAAAAAAAAAAAAAAAAAAAAAAAATCATCAGAAAAGAACACACTGGTATTTATAGCTCAGGATTATCTCAGTAATTTGCATGCTGTGCTATCATTCAATTAGTAATGTAGCTAATAAGGGTCTAGACTCCAGGAAGCTGACATTCATGCACATTTCAGGGGCTGGTCCAAAGCTCTGATACAACAAACCTTGGACACTCCTCCAGCTACCAGCGAATTCCAAGTCAGCTGCAGCAACTGCTGCAATTTACAGCTTTTGCTCCTAATTAAGGGTCAGGCTTAAGCAGCAGAATATTCCCAACAGGGAAATTAAAAAGGAGAGTCTTTATACATGAGTGAAAAGTAGCTTGCTGAGAACTGCCTTATTCCAAGGGATGGAGGGAAGGTTAGTTTACTTTGGGATCAAGCTCCAGCTCTTAAACCAATCTGCCTTTCCTCCTCCTCGTCTACAGCATGCTAGGCTAGTGCGGTCAAAATGAAAAAAAGAGGAAATTAAGCCAACTTTGTATTTGCCATGCATACTCAATGGCTTGCAGTGGTAACTTAACAAGGGGAAAGTCCTTAAGTAGTAGTTATCCAAATGGTATTCTAGAACTAGACAGGATAAAGTATTGAGGACGGCTGTACAGCTTCAAAAATAGAACAAATGTATTTCTGCAAACTTCCTTACCAAAAATGAAGTTACTCCACCAAAAATAGTATTTTCATATCTAACCTAGGAGGCTGCTTCAATTTTTAACAAGTACCACAGGAAAAGCATTTCTAATAGATAGAAAACAGAATTAAAAAACTGCTGCATTGGGATAACAGTCAGTAAGACCTCCTACTTGAAACAGCCCCTTCCTTTAGCGACCAGCCTTTTCAAACCCATAGCTGTGCTCAGTGAATTCCCACAACAGTGAGACACACACGCCCACGCATATGCGTTGTACATACGTGCTTGCAGAAGTTGGCAAATTCAACACGTAGCCACAGGCTAGATTAAATGATGTCACCTTGTTTGCGGGTAACAAGAAAGGCCAGCTAGCTCAGCAAGTTTTGGGGTTTCCGTCGGCTTTCAGATAGCGTCTCGACAGATGCAGGCTGCCCCCAAAGCATCACCAGCAAACACAGCAGCAAGCGTTCCCGGAAGCATAGTACGCGTACGTATTTTCCTCCCTAAGCCCCGAGTTCCTCTAGGAAACCCAGTTCTTCCTGTAATTTGCCTGGGTCATTTGTTTTCTCTTGTACTCAGAAACGGCCAAAAAATGCTGGCCCAGATACCGAAACAGACCTTACTGCCTCTACAGGGTTGAACATGCACTCCTGCTACTGCTTGTCAAAAAGTCATATCTGGCGGGGTGGGGGAATATTAAAAAAATTTTAAAAGAGTTCATATGGGCCTAAGCTGCACTACATTCTGCCCAGGAAAAGCTCGGCAACCTTAGAGATAAGCCATGCACCAAGCACCTGAATGAAACTGCCCATACAGCTTTAAGTGCCATGACAAATTAACATGGAGGGAAGCAGGGCTGAGGTGCAGAATTTCTCCACAGTCCTGCTCACAAACATATTCTCTACGTCAGTTTTAGAACTGAGCCATCCAACCATTTCTGCAGGGCGTTTTAGGGGTCTCTCCTGTGCAAAAAGAGCTGATGAAGCACAGATGGAAACCTCCAGACAACCTCTTCAGCACATGCATACAATTTTTGTCTCCTATACACAGCAAAGGGGTTGGCCCACTCAAGTCATTTTGCAAAATTAAACACACTGATGCTTCAACATTTATAGCTAAATAAGAAATGTGTTTCAAAACAATCAATCTGAAAGCACACAGGAAGGCATGGAATAAATGAAGATACTTTGTCAGAAACAGGCATGGTATCCAAGAAGTTCAAACAGTATTTCTTAAAAATCCAGAGATCTTTAAAAGACAATTAACAAAAAAAACCAGTTAAGAAATCTGGGCATGAAAAAAATCTGAACAGATAACTTGTGACTCCGTAAAAATCAGATCCTTTAAAAAGACTCTTGACAGCACTCCTAAGGTCAGTGAATTGCAAGAAAAGTTCCACTAAACACTTAGATAGTTTAAGAACTGAAGGAGATGATGTATCCCTTAAAAATATCCAGCTAGACCTGATACCATTAAGGATTAATTAGGAATGACAAAAGCTTGCCACAAAACATGGACTAAAAGACTGCAGTAGACAGAGTGACTCCTTCAAGGAGTAAAAACAATTATTTGATGTAATCTATCAATTTAATATTAAGTTATTAGTCAAGTACATCAAGTCTCCTGCATCCTAAGTCTCAAAATAAGTACCATTTCAAAAAACCGGACAAAAAAAAATTTGCAATAAAGCCATATTTCTCTAATCAAATCAGGAACGGACACTTCGGTCTTTGAGGGCTGAGGAAGAGTTAACAGCAGTCCCCGCAAACAGCTCAATCTTCTAGCATAGCAAATCTCACACTGCCCTCACTACAATCAAGTGAGTTACTGTGTAAAGGATATTCACTCTTATTAAGCATTTTCATGTTATTATTTAAGAACTTCAAGACAACAGTCTTCTGCAGTCATGTCTTGCCAACCTTAATCCTAACAGCAGTGCAAACCATATTTTCCACGTGCTTTACAACTGTTTGCAGCTAACGAATATTACTTCGGTTCATGTGGCTTCACTATAAAATACTTATTATGGCACATTTTAAAAAGAGATGCAATTCTTATATAGTCCACACAGGCAAAGCGCCCAGTTGAATTCTGCCTCTTGTAGCTCTCTAAGCTCAGTAATACAAAAACTGCTCTTTGATGCTGAATTTTTGATTTAAGAAATAAAGCACAAGACACCGCTTAAAGAAAACAAGCATGGAGTATCAGTACAGGCAAGACTAGGAATAAACCTCTCTCCATAAACAGCTAACCATTTGAAACTTAGACAAACATGAAACCAACTGTTCATGCTTTTTGCTGATAGCAAGATTCTAGCAAATCTGTTCATGCAGTCTTTTAATTCCCATATACTTGGAAAATTATCTTCACAATTAGAGTGACAGAGTTGCAGGTAAGGAAGTAAAAAAGTAACCTTTGTTACTGCTATCAAGCAATGATAAGAATTTGACAGACCACTACGATTGCTGGTTAATGTTTTTCCCCCACCGTGTTTTACAGCCAAGAGCATTACTGCCCAATTGACAATACGATTATTTTAGCAGAGAACCGAAAACTGAGTGGACAACAGAACAAATATTTCCAGTGCCTGAGTATGTCCTCACCAGCAGAGTGTTTGAGTGCTTGTACATGGAGAAGGCTCATACCCACTGATGGTCTTGCCATACTAACACTGGCAGACCCTGTGAGTTAGACAGTACTCTGTCTCTGTCCATCAAAAAAAAAAAACAAAACAGTCTGCTATTTAACACAGTTGTCAGATACTGAGAGCTTAACTTTAGTATAAAGTTACCTTGAAGTGTGATTTGAGTCGCTGGTCTTTGTTGTAGTATTCCCAGACTGTATACTGTTCGCTTCACTAGGAGGATCTTTCACAATATCTGACTTTGGTCTGTAAGAATTGGAGGGAAGAGGGAGAGTATGATGTTAGTTTAACTGCACAATTAATCAACGCACAGTGCTACTGAAATCACTCCACATTCGATGGTGCATCCTTCAAACTTACTTAGTCTTCTTGTTAGCGTTCTTCTTTGTAACACTTGGACTAATTTCCTTCTCTTTGTCAGGTTTTTCTTTGTCTTGTTTTTCCACTTTCTCCTTCTTCTCCTTTTTAGGCGGTGGTGGGGTTGCATATTGCTGGGCAACTTGTTGTGCCACCAACTGAGAGTTTATTCTAGGTTTTCTGTAATGACAATAAAAAGAGAGATCTATAGTCAATTTTACACAGTAAAAATGACTTCACCAAAAGCAGTATGAAGATTTATTTCAGCAACCAGGGAAGAATATTCCACTTAGAAAGAACCAAATGGATGCCCTTATTTAATGTGAAGTATTACTACTGCTACTGAACAAGACAGAAATTTTAAAATTAAGAAATACTCCAAACTGCTGTTTCATCAGTTTTTAGCCTCATCTAACATTCTTAAGTATAATGGTCCCTTTCTTCCATCCGTGTCATGAAATCACAGCCAATTTGGGGGGGACAATAGTGAAAAAGCAGCTTTCAAGAAGTTGCCAGCCACACACTGTGGCTACACTTTAAGAGAAGGAACAGAGAGAGTGATAAAAATAAGTTTCCTGATAAACATCAATCTCATTCACATCGTTCAATTTTAATTTTTCAAATGAGCTTCTGGTTCCCTGAAGCAGCAAACCTCGCACAAATAACAAAGAACAGGAGAAGGTAACTGAGATGACTTTGTCCCGAGGGCCGGGACCGAAGCTCACTGGCAGGAGCACAGAAGACAAGCAGGCATTCACGCTTCCACGGGGGAACGGCCGTGCCAGCCTCCGACACACCGTCTTCACACAATTGTCTGCAGTCCCCAGCGGTGCTTGGACAAAATACACAAGAAAACTGTCCTTCAAAGACTATTTCCATTTCAAATTATGACTTATACAAAAAAAATAGCTCCACTTGTAACTGATCAGTAACTTGGTTACTGATCCTCAGAGTCTCACAGAAATTTGTACCTTCCTCTCTTCTGCATTCCTCATCAAAACTCTCAACTCCTCTCAGCTTAACAACTCAAAACCTCTCCCTCCTGGCCTAGCATATCACAAAGCAGTTTATACTCTGAATACTCTAAATATTCACGATCGATTCGGCCCCTTCAACACACCAGAAAGATCTATGCTTCCTATGTCCACACAGCTTAGGGGGGGGGAAGAAAACCAGGATATCAACTCCATTAGTCTTCCATTATGAGCTGAATACTAATTGCAACAGCTGCTCAATCTTGTCCATAGACGTTCTATTGGTCATAAATACGATTCAAATTTTCTATTTAGATCAGACTACAACAGATTGTCAATGAAAGCAGTACACAAGTATCATCAAGTCTACAAGTGGAACACAGAAACCCAAGGGTTTCTGCTGCAGAGCTCTGTACCTGCACCCAGTTTTTACTACAAACATCTAGAGACTTTAAGAAGCTACTCAGTGGTTTCATGTGTTTTAAAAAAAAAAAGTGCAAAACACTAACTGCTCACATGTAACATCTGCATTTAGAGATGATACAAACAGAACACCCAGAGAAGTTCTGCGCCCTATCACAGGAAAATCCAAGTACCTAATAAGCCTCTCTTGGCACTGGTTTTCGTACAATGGTACCAAGATGCTCTTACTGAAGCCACATATACCCAAATATTTCATTTCACTACCACAGCTTATTATTATAAAGTCTATGCAACAGGTTGTAATCAGGCCTCTGACCTGTCTCAACACCACTGGCATTTAGATTTTTCACCCAACATAGAAACTGTAACTCCTTTTATGCTACAATCTGCATACATTTCTGAGTGAACAAAGATGATCTGGTCTTCAGCCTTAAATAACTATGATGCTGAAATGTTTTGCAGATCAGATCAAGCAGTTACCTGTTCCACAGAACAGTGACAATATTTAGCATCCTTGCATTTGAAGTCCTGTATACAGCAATTTCTGTCTGTATGGCTGAGAATAAACACACAAGTGTTTTGGTTACATGGAAAAAAGATTTTCAGATTGATACAACAACACTAAAAGCCGACAACAGTAGCTCGTCTCAAGCAACCTGCTAACCGCCTACTAAAAAAAAAAAAAAAAAAAAAAGGAGGAGGGAAGAGATAAAGTGTCAAGAAATCTTCAAAGAGAGGGCAGATACCATCTCCCTACATGGTTATACATTATTAACCTCACTGCTTGAAGCTGCCACTTTTGCCCAGACTTACAGCTATGTGCTGTTGACACAACCAGCTAAGTCAGAAACCCGAGCCATTCATGGGAAATCCCAATTCAAGAATCTGAGAGCACCTTCAAAGTTTTTCTACTTTGCACGACTGGTGTGTTTGCTTGCGATGTTATTTCCAAGCCTTACATCCAGCCTCCGCAGCTACTGAGCTGCCATTCCTGTTGTAGGAGTGCTGTGCTGCTGGAATGAAGATACAAATTTTAAGATGGAAACTTCAGCTAAACTAAAATAAAAAAATACATAAGTAAGTCACACTGCGTTGCCCTAGAGAAGGCTGGAATCCAAAAGACCAGCCATAAAGTGCTCCTGCGGAGACACTTCGCCCCATGCTCTTCCGCTCCTTATCTGTGCCTGTGACAGCACACTACATTTATTAAGTTTTATCATTTTCTGGCCAGCCACTGATGTAACTAGCACAACTTCTCCAAAACCCATATTTGCATATTCCTTCTTATACGCCACGATGGCTCGCTGGTAAGGGCAAACCCAAAACTGAAAGCGAAGAGAGCAGGCAGCAACATGTGCAGGCAGCAGACCTGCGGGCAGGGGACCAGCCCTGCTGATGGCGAGGAAGGGAGCAGAAAGCTGCTGAGACTTCGGTCAACACCGAGCATCTTTCAAGATCTGCTGTACTACTAGAACAGATTTATTTCTTTTTTTTTTTTTTTTAAAATAATGCAAATAACCCAAAAGTTTTCCAATTCCTAATTTGGGCATTTCACTCACACTAGCAGCAAGCTTGGGAAAGTTAAAAAATAGGCAAGTTAAGCAACTGGCATACTAATAGTAATAATAATAGTAATAAAATCCTTCAAATAAGGCCCACGCTGCCACTACAGCCAGGATACACCGGTTACAAGCCCTGTACAAAAAAGCCAAGCAAAGCAAGTAGAGCAGCGCATTTTTAACCACAGCAAACTATAACCATAGTAACCACAATCGAGTAAAGTAGCTGCAATATCCAAAACTTGCTCCAAGCTTCCCTGCCTACCGAAAACACACTTCAAGGGCTAACACTGATCTTATCTAGCACCCCTAGCACAGATCATCCCTCCAGACACCGTTCCTGCCTCTACAGCTATCCGTGCCATATCCTAGTCATGCTGTTTGTCAAAGCAGCCACCCTCCTCATGAACGTTGTGGATTCTTCTCCAGCTGTGGCAGCAGGTAGCTTGCATTGCCTTCTAGAAATAAGGAAAAAAAGTAAATTCAGTAATACTTTGCAGTGGATACTAGTCATCTTCCCTTTCAGAATTTGAAAAAGGAAGAAAACAGAAAATTTCAGTGCACAGAAACAAGCCTCATTCCCACTTGGGCTACAACAATTTAACATGCTCTGGCTTCTGCTGCAGAATTTGGAGTTATAAGAACAGAAAGATCCCTTTTTTCCTTTTTCTGTTTTTTTGAACGCTACAATGTGTCTGAGACTCCCTGCCCCTGTTTTGTTCCAGCTGGCCTTTTTTTTTTTTTTTAAAGGATTTTTTTTGGCAATCTCCAAAGAGAATGCTTCAATCCAAATACACAACTATTATATTGAAATAAGTTACCACTTGAACAGAATAACCTGAACAGAAAGTTGAAACCACTTCTGAATTTTTTTTGTAAGAATAAACAGCTGCAGAAACAAGTATTGACCATTTTTTACCCCCAAATCTGCTCATCAGCTTACTTTCTGTAACATTAACCAGTTCACATAAATAAGGAATACATCTAAGTGACAAAAATCAAATCCCAACTCAGCTTCTTCCAAGCTTTCTAACCAGCACTTGCACTTAAGGATCAACTATAATGTCATTTACTGTAAAGCTTAAAGTATCAACATTACACACAAACCACAGCTAGCATGTCTCAACTTCCAAAAAATTATTTTAAGAGATGCAATACTTAGTATTACACTTGGTTCTTGATTTCCTAAGCAGACATCAAATGCTGAGCCACAGTGCCATGCAGGCTACCAGGTCTTCCCGACCAGAGGAGGAAGATACACATTTTCCATACCTGTTCCCCGGCCCGTGCTGGGTCCCCTCTGACACCAGCAGCACCCGACATCTGCTACAAGAAACTCTGCTTGATTCCCCCCACCTGTGTCCCTACAAATCAAAACGTGCTATTACACCTTGGTGGCCACCATTACTTATGCCTACTCTGCACCTAGGATCAGCTGAGTGCTTTCAAAATCAGAGAAGCCAGTATCATGTAATAACACATGCCAGGAGATAATGCCAACAGATGAATATTCTAAGAACAAATTTTTAATGCAAGTATCTGAAATAGGTATGTTTCCTTCTACCTGAACATTAAGATGAAGTTATGCTTTGCTTGGACAATTTTCCCCTAATTTAAGCGACAGTCTGGTTGAAGACTCAACCGTCAAGATCCAACACTGATGTGACAAATAAATGAACACTATCCTTTTTCTTTTTTCAACATAAAGAAGATTGTCTTCTAGAGCAATTAAACTAAACTGTGCTTTCAAAGTTATGTTCAGCAAAATAAGTTGTTTCACATTAGCTAAACTGTAGTTTACATCACAGGAGCAGATACTTGCACAACAGTTCATGATCTTTGCAGCATGGACATACTGATGCATGAAGCAGCTATTGCAGTTGTCTATTCTGCGCATGGTTTTGGCACCTAGGCCTTTACCATCAGCTATTGTAAATGATGTGCACAAATACTCTTTACTACCTTTTAGTAACAGACCTGCACAGAAATATTATGCCTGCAAATACTATACCCTCAGATTGTCATATGAAGTGACACTGGGATGTTTGGCTCGTGGGAACTGGAATAATCGCAAGGCCTTTCCTGAAGGTCTCACTGCCTATGATACTGTGCTCTTGAAATAAAAAAACAAACAAACAAACAAACAAAAACAAAGCAAAAACAAAAAAACAACAAACAAACTCAAAACCACACACACAAAAAAAAAGCCAACTGTACTTTTAAGGTTCTGGCAAGCATCTCGCAGTGTTTACAACTTGCACTTTCTTCTGTATCTCAAAGCTTCCCTTTAAAGCCTGTCTCAGGACCAAATCCAGAGCACTGACACCCAGGAATTCTGCTGCTCCACTCCTAACCCCTGCAACTGGGCTTAGGAGTAGAGCAGCACAAATCACCGCACATCCAACCCACGGTAGTTAGTCGGACCTGGATTTCAACAGGGATATAGGAGGATAAGTTGCACCATATTTTTCATGTGACCCTAATTTCTATATCTGTTTGGGATTTCTTTGGTCCCACTGCCTTCAGAAAAGACAAGCCACCCGTCTCCTGCAGACACTGCGGAGCAGAAACAGCGGCTGGCTTTATACCCACAGCAGCACACAGAGACCTTGAGGGACTCTGGCAATCCCCAGAAAGGTGGATCTAATTACAATTGCTCTTACTTTTCCTACAACTATGTTATCAGAAGAATGAAAGTGGCATTGAGTGGGATTTCAGAGTCAAAAGCCTCATGTAACATGAAGTAGTGAGGATTTGGATAATTTCATGCTGTTCTGGCTTTGATGCAAGCGGCGATACCAGCAGACCTCTGCGTGGCTCGCCATTTCTTTGAGAAAATGCGTTTCATACGCTGTGTAATGTGAAGTACGTGATTATTTTAATAATCCTAGTCACACATGAGTATATCTTTGCTCAAAGAAAAACAAGAAAACAAGACTAAAAGTATTTACGTGTTTATAAAACAGTTAGTGCCAGACCAATAATACAATAAGCATACTTCTGAGTGATACTGTAAAGCAAGGCTAGAAACTAACCCATGAACACATTTAAAAAAAATTAACATCTCCTTAAAAGATTTTTACATCCAGAAGAACCAAAGCTTTGGAGAAATTAAGCCATAAACATGACAGGGTGAGCGCTCATTCTTGCATGCATATTTTCCACTTCATTTGTGATGACCACATGGTCCATTTTAGCAACAAGAAAAAGGATGAATGGACAAATTGTCCTTAGTGTACAACTGCAAAGCAGTATGGAAGTTGTATACATTTATCTGAGAAGTTCTCTGTGTAATACAAGACCACAAGGCAACGATAAAAACAGTAAAAGACGACTAGAAGGACAGACAGCAAGAAATATATGACTGAGCCATATTTCATTGAAAGAATGTAATTCTCCTTTAACACTGATGTGATAACTCTGTGTTTTTATAAGACAGATGTTTAAAAATATAGAAGTTAATCTAAGGAGGAACAACCACTTCTAGGCTGCAGGTATTGGTTTTTCACAGCATCGCCAGCAGGACAGGGTTACCTTTCAGCTGAAGAAAATGGCATTTGCTACTAATCTTATACAGAAGGGCACAGGAACATGTTTGAAAGACTCCAATAGTTAAGTCTGAACATTTTGGAAAAACAGTGAAAGAAAATAACAGCTTCACATAAACTAAACAATTGTTCACCACAAAATAAACTAAGTACATTTAATAGTGTACGACCACCTCCAGAAAGCCTCCAAACTGTTCAACGTCCTCCTTGACTATCCAGCCCACTGTCTGTTATCTCCTCAGAAAAGCCAAGAATAGGCAACACAGAGATAAAGGAGCCTCAGCTTTGTGATAAGTATTCCTGGCCACAACAACAAATGTTGAGCTGTTCAGATTTCAGAAGAGCATTTTTAACTTTATGTTTGTCCACCAGAAGTTTTTAGACTTCAGGTAATTTCTCACAGTTTGAACACCCCCCTCAGTACTTATATTTTTAAACTTTAAGAAGTTTAAAATTATTTGCAGTACTTAATATTCAGTGGTCTCACAAAGCTGCCAGCACCCTGCCTTTTAGGGTGAAAACCTGCTTTTCTTAAGTTTTCCCCCCATTTTCCTTTTTTTTTTTTTTTTTTTAATCAAATTAAGAATGGGAAAGTTATTAAATGAAATGCAAGCTGTCACCTCCATTTACACAACATGACAGGCATTACTGTTTGCTGGAAAGCAGCTAGTCACTGCCTCTGTGCCACTACACATAGCTAAGGCTCTTGGAATGATGCCTGTAAAAAGAATACTCAATTTCTTACTCCTGTTACAGGAGCCTTAGCATTGCTTATTTTTAATTATTTGGGCATATTTACAAATCAAAGCATATAAATCAAGGAGTTTTATTCCCAGAGTTGCCACTACACCGATTCTGCAGCTCACGTTTCTGATTTTTTTAGTGAAAATATGCTAAAAATCACAAATCCAGTACCAAGAGAGTCCCAGAATTGATCTGTGAAACTATTTCAGTATGACTGCTCAATAGCATAGTGCAATAGGTTTTTCAATACTTTTACAGTTCTTTTTTAATATTCATTGTTTCATACAATCCCATTACAAAACAGTCTAAAGTCAGGGCTGTAAGGTGTTTTTGGAAGCTGTTTGACCAGAATTTTGCCATCCCAAAGCTGAGTATTCACATAATTCCTCAAAACACCCGTTCCAATACAGTACAGAACCAGAAACAGCAAATACCATTTGCAGGCACCACCACAAATCCAAATGTGAAAGTCAGGACCATTCACCTATCAAATTATGTAAAAAACATCATACATGGTGTTCTTGCACAGCCGGACTTAGGACCTGGTGGGCTGCCAGCAAGAAAGCAGCCCCAAGCCAGAGAACGGAGCTATTTGGGATTTTGTTGGAAAATTTTCAGTGGAAAAGCAACAGTGTTTGCATTTTTGCCAGTATATGGAACTTGCACAAAACTACTCTCTCTTGCTTTGTGTTTTGTTTTGTTTTTTTCCCAAGGGAAACTGATAAACCACAGACTGGGCTTTCTGGTTTGAGAGTACTGAGCCTGAGACTGACTGTAAACCTGCAACTTTTCCACCCAGTCTCATGGCTCTGCTTACCTTACTGCCCTGGGTCTTTGTCCTTCTCTACCCCACAATCCTATAAAAATAATTTTAAAAGAGATGTCTAACATTGTATGGTGCACGTTTTGGACTACAGGTTCATTCTGATATGCCTCTGTGGAGGGTTTGTGATATCAAGTAGTGTACGACAGCAGCAAACAAAAGCTCCTGTACACTCCGGAGAATGAAGAGCCATCCCTACAAGGTCTCCTGCAAAACAGCACTTCTCAAGAGCAACAACTCTCCCCTTTTACAGCTATTTAATTTGAAATCACAAGATGGCAAGAGGAAGAGTTAAACACAAGTTGTTCTTCGGGCTTCTTTGATACCAGAGCATGGACAGAAAAGAGCGGTGATGGTGAATAACAACACTAGTATCAAGTTATTGGAAGAGAGCTTGAGGTTTACTTAACCACTAACACTGTAAAATTTAACTTACTATGTCTGCAGGAGGCAAAACAAAAGCCATGCTTAAGTTTTGGAAGAAATACTGCTCTGTTTCTCCTTTTAGAGCAAGAGTCTGCCTGGAAGCTTGCGTGGTGCTGGCAGTCTCACCCATCTTCTCATCCGTAGCACCTATCTAAACTGCAACAGGAGATAATTTCATATCTAATATGCAGCAGCTAACGAGCACCAGCAAAAGCCCCGAGGCTGTCCAGCAGATGCTCACCCTGCAGTTGCTTTCTCTGCCTAGTCCAAATACCTGGAAGAGGCCCGCGACAGCGACAGCGACTGCTCCCGGCCGGTTGCAGAGGCTGCAGCCCCCATGGCTGTTCTTGCTGGCTGTGTGCTGCTGACCTGCATGGCTCTCCGTCAGCGAGCACTGCAGGAGCTTGAGGGGGCGCGGGGGTGTTCATGTATATGTATACGTGTATATATATATACACATATATACACACACACACACACCAGCAAGGCAGCATTGAAGAGCTGTGTACTCCGAGTAAAGATTGTGCCTGTGTTCATCTGCCAGAATTACTTCCAATAGGAACATCTTTTAAGGACTAGAATGGGAAGAAGTCTGAATTAGCTTTTTCCGCTTTCATTAAAAAATAAAGCATGTTCCCTTAAATAAGGAGTTCAACACACTTCTAAATAAATGTAAAATTAGTAAAGAATTGGCAAGACACCAAATTTACCACATTTTAAGCACGTTTTGTCTTGTTTGATGGGGAGGCAGAACTGTCCAAATGATCACAACAACTTCATTATGCTTACAAGTATAAAGCTACTTCTGATTCATCATTATATATAAAATCTAAGACAAAAATACATAGCCAGAATTACAGTTTTTCAGATGCTTTCTTGCTCCACTATTTTACATAAAAAATAATTTTCTACTAAGATTTTTTAATGGCCCATTTAAAAAAATAACCAGAAATTAAGAATAAAGAGCACAACACATCTCTCCTGCTTAAAACAGAATTTGCAATATGTAATAGATTAAAATAGCATCAATTCCCAATTGCAACATCACCCTAAATTCCAGCTGAACAAGAACAACTTTACAACTGCCCTTTTTGCTCTCTGGCTAATCATTTGCTTACCACCAGCAGTAGTTAGGCCCATAGCTAAGCATTCAGAAAAAAGCATTGCCTTGTATTCATTTATTGCATTTGCAGGGAAGAAGGTCTGCAACAGTAGAAAAATTGCACTAATATATACAAAATCCACAACCGAGTGTTTACTAAATGAAATGCAACCGTAAATGCAAAGATCACACCAAGCCCGAACTTGAAAAGATGGCCTTGAGATTACTAAATCATTTTTCTTAGATATTCAGATTTCTTTGGTCACCAATAATTTTAGACGTACATTGCAAGTGCTGCACAAGCTTCATTTCTAGAAACTTATTGCAACCTCCTTCATCATGCTATTGACCCATTCACTGATCCACTTGGAGCTTCAGTTTAATCCACCACTGAAAATTCAAATCAGTACTTCAGCAGGTTACACACCAAAATGGTAAAATTTGTTGTGCAGCTGCTTCTGGTGTTTTCATCTATGGACGCACCTTACTGCAAAATACCAAATGTTCCATGATTTACACGGACTTACAAAATTCACTGATCTCCGCACAAAATTTACTTGCTTACTACCACCAGGACGATGATAAAAGTAAGGCCATTTTACTTGCTTGTCAAAAATAAGCTGCTCTCACTAGCAAAAATTTGAAAACAGTTCATAAAGCTGGCAGCAACCAAGATGTGTGTAATAAAATAGTCAGATTTACATCAAAACCAATTACTTAAATACGTCTTCCTATTTGACTGTTTATTAAGCTATGTATAATCCTGAGGAAAGCGAGCAGGCTCAAAACTTCCTGTTGAGTAACAAGGTGCAGTTGGCAGCGTGAGGGTATGGATGAGTCTGACGAAAATGCAACATGTAGATTCCCCAAAGCAACTGCTCATGGTTATTGCGTTATAAATTAAAATAATGAAAAACAGAGGAAAAGAATAGTTTTAGCAACTCTAACTAAAGCTAAAAACTAGGAACACCAGACTTGATGTTACAGAAGTGCTTTATCACTGCTGCTAATATACGTATTTCCATTTCAGACACTGTTACCTTGAGTAGTAGTGGAAATTGTCATGTATACACCATCCTTTAATTCAGCTTGACATATCCCATCTGGGGGCATCTGCCTCCAGGTTTTGGGATATACAACTTTTACACTTCAAAATCATAGCAGGAGAGGGACCAAACTTGGAAAAAAGCAAGAAAAAGGAGAGATGCTGAGAAAATGAGCTCCCTACCAAAAAAGAGATGTCAGTTAAAGTCTGAAGTTGATCCCCTCCCCCAAAAGTTTGTACTAAAACTAAAAAGTAAAATACGTTTCTGAAAGCATCCTTCTTAAAAGTGTGCTATTGGGTAAGCACAAAGAAAAGCCTGTACTTTTCTCTTATAGGAAGATGAGTTATAAGAGCATTCTCTCTTTTAACAAGCTCGAGCATCTCCAAATTTGAGCACATATCAACATACATGCTTAATAACGTGGCATCGCATATACAGTACGATTCTGAAGAAGCCTGTCAGTTTTGAATTTTTATTTTAAAGAGAAAATTTAATATGGTCTAATCTATGTCTGCAAAAAATATAATAAAAACATTTAAATAATATGTCTAAAACACCACCTGTTGTACAGCTAGAGTTGAATGAGATTCTAGGGTTTTGAAGCTGCACACCAGTATCGTCAGTCCAGAATTTGTGTTTTGACAACGCATTTCCAACACCCGTAATTTTTATTAGCAAACGGAAGGTAAATTTTAACTTTGAAACAAGGTGAATTTCTATAAACTTGGAGTCTGACATTTTAAAACTTAGAGCCTAAGTTTTAAAAATCAGCTCTGATGCAGAGAGAGATCAAGAGTCTTTTTTTTTTTTTTTTTTTTTTTTTTTTTTGCGGTCGCTGTCACCCTTTCAAACACTGTCCTAAGATCAGTACTGACAGGACTGAAACAGCCTACAAATCTGTGAGCGATGGTCACTAGCAAGAACTACATAGCAGGGTTTCCAGTCACTTAAGCATAATGCTTACATTTACATAACACTTACTCTTTGAGAAATGCAGATAACCTGAGTATCTAACCTGCATCCAGAGAGGCACGATGGCTTTGCTTAAAAACAACTAAGAAATTTCTACTGCGCAACTCTTTTGTGGAGTGCCCTCGCAATGCAGGGGTGGGTTGATTTATCAGAGTAAAATTTCATTGTGCTTGCATGACACTGGAACACTGTACACTCAGGGGGGAAAAAAAAAAACAAAAAGACTTCTCTATCATTTACCAACCAGGTTAAGTTCACATAGAAGCAAAATGAGAAATTACCATTTCTACAACAGATGCTGAATAGTCTCAGTAGGCCCTAAATCTCTAGGGATGCCATAAAAAAAAAAAAAAAAAGCCAGTTGAACAAGGCAGTAATTTTCATTTGGCTACACCAGACACTGCAGGCTTTACCTAAATGAGACAAACTGAGTTTTTCCAGCAAGCAAAACCTTTTTGTTAAAACAAACAAACAAAAACCCCCCAAACCCCCAAAACAAACAAACAAACAAAACCATCAATGATAGGATTTCCTTTCATATGAAAGCCACAGGTCAAGAGTCCTTGAACAACCAGGAACGTAGCTTTGACGAAAAAGCTCCAGCCTGCACCAGCTATGCAATTTAAGAGACACATCAGGGCTGCTACAAGGTGGAGCGGACGCGGCTCCGCTGCTCCCCAGCACCGTCCGGGAAGCCAACACAGCACCAGGCAGCAGCATGGGGAGCTGGTACCCCCTGGTACCGGTAAGTGGCAGCCCACCTACTCCTTCATATCTCTGCCCCAGCACAACCTGCAGCGAAACAGTCACTGTGGTTTAAGAGGAAACCTTACTGTTCAATAAATCAGTTTGCTTTTCTAAACACGACAAGAAATAAAAAACATTCTGAAGGACGATGAGGCAGGCAGGCATCCGTTTTCAAAAGGCCACCATGCGCTCAAAGGAGGTTTTTTCCCCCACATTGTGTCCTCTGAAGAAAATTGAGAACTGAACACAGATGTGCAAGTGACATTTTGGGATGTCCGGTTCCATCCGGGCAGCACGACGCACGGCAATCCTATGCATGCATGCTGCTGCCCGGGAAAGCCGGAGGAGAAGTCAGGCACTGGGCTGCCATCAATAGCTGCTGCTCAAGCACCGTGGGAAGAAGACAGCCTGCGAGTACAGAAACTTTTGCTTTCAGAATTATTACTCCTGGGCATGAGGAACTGACCCAGATGGTTTCAAAATTTGCCAGGAAACAATATTACAATACTCTGTAAGCTCTTCCTCTCCCTAACTAGCCTCAGAAGAAACCTACTTAGTAAACTGTTGGATCCCTACTTGGAGTACCGGTGCGAGTTATCTACATGTGCCTAGCACACTGTAGGATAGGGAAACTCAACTACCTTTATAAACAAAACTAGCAGAGAGCACTACCCTATGTAACAAAAAGCCAGGAATAATTACTTAAAATGGAAATATTTCCGAGTCCTCTGCAAGCCAACTTCTGATCTGCAGATAACAATGATAACTACTCGTCCAGACAAAACTATCATTTTTCAAGAAAGTTCTCAGATAAGGTAATCTTAAGCCTAAAATGCTCACTTTATTGTATTCTTGAGTGTCCTACCACTGTTACCATCCTGATGAACACTATTTTGCAGCTTTGCATATGCTCACATGGCTTGCATTTATTTGTACACAAGTAAACACACACGAACATACACAACCAACGCCCTGAATTGCCATCATTCTGGTACAAGCCCCAAGGAGGGAAAGCAAGCAAATTCAGTTAAAACTTCCTTTTTTTTTTTTTCTTTCCTTAATTCTTCAAAACAATTCTGGTGCTCCATCCTAAAGAAAAGGTTAGTCTTGCTGAAAACTACCAGTTACACTGTGAACCTGTGCCAGCTGCAAATCACTCCAACTGCCCTGGCACCATCATTTAAAGTCATTTTCCATTTAAAGAGTCTCACATCAGCGCCAGCACAGCCTTTCATTACCCATCCCACTTAATACCCACAATCTCTCCACAGCTCACTCGCTCGGTCTCCACTGACCAAGCAGCACACGGAGACTGATGTGCGGATTATTGGGATTCCTAATGCCTTTTCTCCCCGCTGGCTGAGTGCTGAGCGCTTGGCAGCCTGCCTGACCCGCAACACGTGTGGGTTTGTCAGCCTAATGCACTTTGTCATCTGGAGAGTCTCAGGACGAAGCGGGACCCAACGGCGTCCGCATAGCAACGGATGACGGCTCCCAAAACTTCCAGCTACTGCACTTCCCAGCACTGGTGGAGAAAGAGGTACAGAAGTGAGTGTCTGGGTGTTTTGCCACTGCTTGCTTTCCGAGAGGCAAATACATAAGGTAAGAGCAACAGCATTCAGCATGATCCTTTAACTGAAGACTGGAGAGTCAACACAGGGCTTTCCCGTACAAAACATCCGTCCTCACTTGATTGTTGTCTTGCAATGACTCAAAAGCTGCACGTCAAGATTCTGGCTTTGAGTAACTTTTTTTTTTTTTTCCACAAACCCACCTTCTGTTAACTAAATAATGACGGTGAAAATTCAGAGATATGTGCTCAAAAATGAGTCGTGACCACGTCAGTTGTCACTCACCAGTTTAAGAGGTTGCTATTGATCTGCACCTATGCCCAGCATTTAGGCAGGGCAGAAAGAAATGAGATTTGGGCATTTTTCTACATAAAAGATAAACTGAGGTATTTTCAAGTGTGAGGCAATACATCAGCCCTGTAAATCCCACTGTAAATTCTTACAGGATGACTATACATAAGGAAATACCACACAACATGCAAATAGCAAATAAATGCAAATTTAACATCGTGCCAAACTAAAAAGTGTAATGAAGGTGAAACTGGTTTGTAGATGAATGAAATACAGAAGCCGGCAGAGATCTTACTTGGAAATGGAAGAAAAGAATATGCAAAGTACAGCTGAAGTTTCACTTCCTCTCTACAATAAAATACAACAGAAAGCTCAAGCATACCACAGGGCACATCCTTTACAACCTCCTCAGACAAAACACACTGTCCATACACACCAAGATTTTCTACTTTATATCTGATGTCAGATGACAGATTTTCTGTGAATTATCTGAGCAGAGAAAGATAAAGATTATCAACTATATAACGAAATACAGGGATTTTTAGACAACATATTATAAAATTATGTTTTCTGCTAATAAACACATACTAATTATTTTATAATAGCAAATTCAGTAACAGAACAACTAAAGGAAAGTCTTGAAAAGCACTACTAAGATTTCCAACTGCATTGCGTTTGGTTCCCGTTTAAGCACATCATCCAGCTCTCAGCATCACAATATCCAGGGCACCTCAGTCTCAGGTGTATTTGTCAAGACACCCCTTGGTTAGGTTTATTTTCATGTAACTACGGGGAAACTCTGACAAACAGTGAATTGCTTGCTTGAGGATGACTACAGCAGAAGAAAATAAATGAAGTTTTTCTAAGCCCCAGGACTACACCACCCTGGCGATACACATCTACCAGATTACAGAAATTACTTGCTTCTAGAGATTTACAAAATGACTCAGTGAGATTCTACCATGTTATGTTGCTTCCTCCTCTAATTTCTTCCTGGATTTGTGCAGCTAATTGCTTATCACCAGAATTTCCAAGTTAAAGCAAGCTAAAAACAGAACCTTGTTTTTACTAAAACGCATTGCGGAAAACAGCGTAGACTGAGTTGAGCAACCACTTCCTAAGGAGCTTGTACCCTTACTCTGCACCAAAACTGGGGAGTGAAAAGAGCAAAAGCTTTCAGGGCTAGCATAACTTTGTGAGCAATGACACACATACAAACCATCTAGAGGAAAAAAACAGAAAATATTTCCTCATCATCATCTCTTTTCATAATCTCTGAGGTCACTTGCAGCAGCAGCACATGCCAGGATTCAAACCAACACAAAACATCGCCGTCCGTCTGCAGTACCCACGTGAGACAGCCCTGCCTGCTCCTGCCACCAGTTTTTCAAACCCACCTATTCCCCCTCGCCAGCTCTCGACGCAGCCACAAAGCCAGCCAGGTCAACACCAGTGCAGCGGCAGCTCACGGTGAACAGCAGGGAGGAAGGTCGTGAGCACTGAAGGCCCAGCACGGGTATTTGTAGCCTGACCTGGAATGCCAAAAGTCTATTTAACATCTTTAGAGACTGAGTGGCAACTTAGAAAAACACATAGGCTTAAGTTCACTACCTGAAAACGGTCACTTCTGCTAGAAAACCTGGGGGTACGCAAGGTAGGAAAGGTTGAAGCAACCACCTTAATGCTGCAATAACACAGCTGCTCACTTTTCAAATAAGTTTCCTCAGAAGAAACTGGAAGCAAACAAATAACACAGAAAAGCGCATGGAAATTATCATTATGGCACAAAAACAAAAGCAGAAAAGCTTTTATGTGCCTCCTTTTAACAAAAGAAAGTCTACTTTTGAAACAGCTGCTTCACTGACCAAGCCCACGCCCTGAGGCAGGGGCTAGGTTTGGTTTTGTTTCTGTTTATTTCACAGTTTCCCTGTTTATTCAACTTCTTTCCTCTGCCAGTGGCAGACAGGGCAGTGTGGGGCGAGTGGCTTCATCCAAAACCAACAAGCAGTCCTTGACCCCAACAGCTGCTCCAAGCTGCTCTTTGAAACACAGGTAGCTACATCCTTCTGAACTTAGAAGTAAGTTTCAAGTCTTTTCTAAAGGAAAAGGTAGCAAATCACCTCAGAGCTTGCTTAAAAAAAAAAAATTCCTATTTTATTCCAAGTGTCATATTAAACTCGAAGAAGGTAGTGAAGGTGAAGAAGGAAAAGCCAACAAGTTACACAGTCTAAGCTTGATGTAGCTTAAATACTACTTGCACAACTGTTAAAAAACTATCAGCACAAGTTGGAAGAGAAGTGTCTGCTCCTTCCCTGGAGGCTGCAGACATTTCCCGGAGATGCTGGTATGGTCACCAAATGCTTAGTAAGCATCAGACCTCTCTGCTACGGACAAATACACTTCGGTGGCGTTTCAGACTATCCATCCTACACTTAAGTTTAACCTCAGTGATACCAGTTCCACCAAATTCAAGTCAACTACTTTTGCCTTAGGCAGACAAAGGACTGACTTACTGAGGGACCAGGGCTGAAGGAAGAGTAACAACATGAACCTTTTAAACACATACTGGGAGCAGGAAACCTGGATACTGAACACCCTTTGCAAATACGCTCATTTTGACATCAACAGTAGAGCTCTTCTACAGGGATTTCCACAGAAAACCGGCATTTTGACAGAGCACAAGTCTTGCTCTACTTCCTTTGGGAACGGTGTGCTTGCATTAAGGCGTAAATCCAGGTCTCTCGTTCCCCTAATCTCAGGTACACCTAGTCAGCAAAAAAAAGGAACGTGACTGCAATGTATGTAAAACACCACGCTCCTTGTGATCCTGTAACGTGGCTAACAGCAGAAGTGCTGGGATCTAACACATCTGACATAAGGACAGGACTTCAAAGTCCCACGTTGACCACAGCAGAGCCTGTTCCAGCATGTGTTCCCACCGGCGCTAGCGGTGGTGGCCATAGCCAGAGTGCAGGCGAGCAGTCACACCGGCTGGCTGAGCACCTCCAACACTCTCAGCAGGCTGTAACCCACATTCATGGTTGTGCTTTACGCAGCAAAATAAAGCAGTAATTGTCCCATGGGGCAAAATGAGCAGCAAGGAGTCGATGGTCGGGGACACAGCATGGACTGAAACGGGAATCACACTGGCAGGAGGGCATACAGGTCCTGCGGCACTCCGCCTTTAGCATCGTCACGAATTGTTCTACAGCCACACGTGCATTCACTGTGTGGATACACCTTCAGCCTGAACAGTGCTTTTCCATCACCATGCTGCACCAACAGTCCCCCTGCTCCTCTTGAGTAAAGGTCTTTTTACAGGAGCAGCTAAAACAAGAGTTTCACCAAAACAGACTGCTATCAAAGTATTTGGTAAGAGGTCACCAAGAGAAGGTGTTCTTCAGAAAAGTGGATTTTTAATTTAAACAGATGTTGTCTCTTAAAGGCTACCATTTCAATGACTGACATGTGGTGACATAAAATACCTGATAAGCTTATAAAAAGAACCTTGAATCATCAAGTCTAATGAAGCTGGCCCATTAACGAGCAGCAGACAAAGCATGCCCACGCACCGTGCCCACTGCAAAACCAGGACTCAGGCCTTTCACAATTTATTTCTTCCCTGCTTCAAAAACAAATAAAACCACCACAGCAGCTTCACAGGCATGCTCATCCACCACTTTCAGAAGACAGGTTCCAGCAACGAAATCCTCTTTTGTATTTCTTTTTTTTTTTTTATATCAGCAAGAACTTCAGGTCACTTACTCCCTTCTCGTCCATTCACAAGAGAAAAATCATTCTCGTAACAGACTCTTAAGGTTTTTTTCAGAATTTTACAGACCAGCAAAGCTCTCCATGCAGTTAAACTATTTTAATCCTATACGTACACACCCTTCACACTGTACACAGGTGCACAAACAACTTCCCTGGGTTACAAGTGTTCAGCGATGAGTAAACCTTTTGGATACTGCAATACCTACAACTGCATTTTACAGAAAGCAGCAGCAACAGTAGTACTAGGGTCGTGATGGTCTGCTGGTTTAAGTTCAACAATTTCTACAGGAAGATATAAGCTTAGTCTAAGCCAACCTCACGTAGTTAAAAAAAATACACCCCCAGACTTGCAAGCCTGCTTTCAGGGCAACCATGCAAAACTGGACAACTTATTCTAAATCCTTCACACATTACTGCAATCACAGCATCTCTTTCAACTTGGGTAAGATATTTTTACATCAGCTGGACTGATTTTCGTACTTACTAAACTTCCCCCCTTTTCACAACTGTTAGGAGTAGCCCACCCATTGCACAGGTCTCAGCGGGTACGGATCATCCCTGATGCCTCTGGACAGAGGCGATGGCAGGGGACTGGTAGGCAAACACTCCTGGAAAAGTAAGGGACAGTGAAAGAGACTGTGAATAACTAACACCTGCCTACCCACTGAAGTACAGTGATTACAGAGAATAATTAAATGACTACTTTTCCTACTCAGGGAGGTGCAGATAAGACGTGTGGGTCTTCTCATACCTCGGACGTGAGTTTAAAGTGCTCTCAGTTGGCAGCAACGCACAGAAAAAAGTCACTGGCTGTGACAATTAACAGCTTCATTTTAAGTCTCTTTTGTTTGAGCGAGTAACTCTTCCACTCAGACATACTACATGAAACAACACTTTCTCAATTAAACAGATATATTCAAGGCACACAGCTAAAACCTGAACGTAAAAACCTGTAAGGCCCCTGACATTGGGAAGCAGCCAGACCATATTTTAACGTGGTGGAGTCCGAGCCTTGTCCGTCCTGCCTGCACGCACAGAATGTGCAAAGGGGATGAGGGCTTGTGTCCTCCTACAACCCCAGCAATACTCCACTGTATCAACTCCTGCTTTTTTAAAACCAGACTCTCAGGGAAACTCAAAAACAAGACCATGCACCAGCCTGCAAAGGAAAAGGAGAGATGTCTACAACATGAGTTATTTGAGGACATGCACAGACTTGTGAAAAAGGACCTAGAACTTAGTGTAAGCAGTAAATCCTTAAATGAGATGTTGTACAGTAAGGTATGGATAGATTTCACGTAAAACATAGTTTACTATAAATATTCCAGGAAAAATGTGTTCCAATTTAATAGACCTATGTTGATTTTATCCACAACACAGTCTGTCCACTCAATCACCATTTCTCAGAATCAGATGCATGGTGGGAATCAAATTTCTTTGTGGAAACAGGTGTGAACATTTGTTGGAGCCATGTTCAGTTCTGCCTTGCCTCTGTTATAAACAGAATACAACCATTATTAAAACCTCTCTTCATTAAACCATCTCACTTGTGGGATTTATTTTGTGCCACTTGCTGCCTGAATTTAAAAGAAAAAAAATTACACTTTTTTCTGTAATACACTTTACACAGTGACTGAAAGGAGACTGCTTACATAATAAGAAGCACGCACAATCTCTATTGAGAGGTTTTGTCACCAGAGGGAGTCGCAGACTCCAAGAAATAAGCAAATACAGCCCA
>JANHGO010004774.1:0-24292 GCA_024606505.1 Aquila spilogaster
GGGGGGAGAGCGGGACGGAGATGGGGGGCGGAGCGCCCCGAAGCCGCGGGGACCCCGAGATCTATGGGGCGCGCGACGGCCGCGGGGACCCCCGCGCCACGCGAAGAACCCCAATGCCCGCGGGGAACTGCGACGAACGTCCGCAGGGGACCCCGATCCCCACGGGGAACCCCAACGTCCACGGGGGACCCCGATCCCCACGGCGGTACCCAACGTCTGTGCGGAACTCCGCTGTGTGCGGCGCAGCCCAATGGCCGCGGGGGACCCCGATACGCGCGGGGAACCCCAACATCTACGGACGACCCCGATGTCCGCGGGGACCCCCGCACCGACGGGAGAACCCCGATACCGGGGGGGACCCCCACGTCCGCGGGGGTCCTGCGGGAGTCCCCGGCCCCGCAACGCGAGCGCGGCCCCGGCTGCGCGCACCCCTCCGCGGCTGCGGTGCTCGGCTCTGCCCCATCGCTTCCGTCCGAAGTGTGGCAAACTTCAAGGAGAGGGGGAATTGTGTGCGCTCAGCACCTCGGGTCGGGCTGCTGTTGGTTGCGCAGCCCCCGAACTCTTTGGGAAACGCGCAGATATGGATATCTATGTGCCTTTGGTTTGTTGCGAGCATCGTGCCGTGCTCGCGTCGGAAATTATTTGCTGGGAGAGCGTTGGGGAGAGCGGGTGGGCGGCGTGGGTGCAGAGGGCTGGTGTGCGGGAGGCTGTGGTTTGTGCAGCTGTTGGGTTTCTCCGTGTGCGAGGGTTGGTGGTGTCAGGATGCTGTGTGCCAGCCTGCAGCCGGGCACTGCCTGTCGTGTGTCAGCCTCTCCTTGTGCCGGTGCTGTCCTCAGTGTGTGTGTGTTTGCACATGTAAATGCACGGGGGAGGTCACAGCTGAGCAGAGGATGCAGAGCTCTCAGATCCTGGAAAGCCAGCGATTCATCTCTGCCCTTAAAAACAGAGCTCGGGCTTTGTTGCTGTGGCTGTGGCAGGAGTCAGCTTAGTTCTTCCCTTCTCACCAGCTCCACAGAGCCTCATAGGGACCGCGTTCAGTTCCAGCACTGCATTCCCATCTTCACTGGGAGTTTGCACCTGGCTGTCTCCAAAGGGCAGGATACCCACAGGGGCTCTCCTCCTGGTTCAACAGTATTTATCTGCCCATTGGTGCAGCTCCCAGTGGGTCCAACATACATTTGTTGGCCCAGGGATGTGGAGGAGCCCCAGCCTATACCCCCATCACTGACCTCCCCCAGCCCATCTGTGCCACTGCTGCGAGCCCCTTCCTCTCTGGGCACTCCAAGTTTGGTTTCCTCTTGTCCCCTTTGGCTGACTCCCCAGCAGTCCCGTGCCCCTGGCACCTCCTCACCATTGCACGCCATTTTGGGGTCCTTTTGCTGTTAACAAGTGAGCTGAGACCTGGGAACTCATCACACGTGTGGCTCAGCACAGGGAGCAGCGCCTGACCCATTTTCCCGAGCAGGCTCGTGTTCACGCAGCAGTTCCTATGGTTGTCCAGATTCCTCCGGAGAGCTTGTTTTCTTCCTTGAAGGCTGCAGCAAGTGCAGTATGAGCTGGAAAAAAAAAAGTCTCTGCTATCAGTCTCGCTGATAGCATCGCTCCAGACGCCGATGATCCTCCTTTTGAAATGATCAGCACGAGAGCCTGCCCGGCTGCCTGCCCCCAGCCATCTCCACCAGCTGCGCTCACGGCCATGGGCTCACACCTCCATCCAGCCCAGAGCCCCCCGTGCCATTAATCACCGGGGCCATTAATCAGAGGGACAAAGAATTACAAGGGCAAAAAATAAAACCATCGGCGCAATCAGCGGTGGGGGCAATTAATGGCAGCTGCAAAAGTGCACTCAGGAGCACAATCGGGCGCTGCGGGGGATGCTCGTGGCTCCCGCTGGGCTCTGTGTGCCCCTATTGACCCCCTCCTCCTGACACCGGGGCTGCTAAATCAGTCCCGAACCGTTCCTACCACCCACCCCTTAGTCACTCTTCCTTGGCACTGAGGAAAGGTGGGAGGCAAACAAATGTGAGGCTCAGGGAAAGGAGATTTCAAGAAAAGAGATGGGTGTAAGGGACCAACGGCCAGGGCAGGCAGCCCATACAGACAAAGGCAGACCCGGCCCCAAGCAGAGGGAACATGTGAAAGGGACACCAGCAGGTGCTGGGATGCAGACTGGGGCACCCCAGAGCTTCGGCCCCATCTCGTCCCTCCTCACTCTGATGCTATCATTCGCCCTCAATCGCTGTTTTCCCCTCCTGAAAGCCTTTATTTGCTGCGGGCAGGTACAGTCATGCTCAGCACACGCTCAGGTGAGGCATCTGCGGCATGCAGGAGGTAGGCAGCTGCAAGCAGGCTCTGTGCAACCATGGAGCAGAGGGCTGGAGCAGCTCCCCACCTCCTTTGGGACCGTCCAGAAACCCGTCCTCATCTGCAGCAGTGAGAGGTCCCGGTCACCCCCTGACACCCCAAAGTGCTGCGTGGATAAGTGTGACAATAGCACTGCTGCAGCAAACTGCTGCTTGAGCCCGTGAATGCTGCGTGCACCGATAAATAGTTCTGCTGGGGGTACTGAAGCCCCTCTGCCTGATTCACCATTGCAGTCTGGGGGCTGAGAGCTGCTGCAGGGGTGCAGGTGGGTGGCAGTGGGCAGGAGCGATGTGGGTGGTTGCCATTGGGGATTAGTTAAAAATAGCAGGGAATGCACGGAGGTTTGGCACGTGGGTCACAGAGGCTCTCCTGCAGGGGCTGTTCGCCAGTGGTGGGTTAAGTGGCGTTAAGAAAAGGGCCTCCTGGAGCGGAAGGCTCCGTGGGTTGGTTCTGGAAGTGCTGGATGTGCACACGTGTGGCCATTGCTTTGTCGTGGAGAGGAAAAAAGAGGAGCAAGGGACACTCTGTTACACAAGCAGGGCTGGGATGCTGTCCCTGAGTGCCCTGCAGCTGGGAGCTCAAGGCAGCAGCGCTAAGTTCCAACCTTCCTCTTCCTCCTGCAAAGTTCTCCTGAGCTAAAAGCGATCTCTGTTACCCTCTTGCAAGGCCTCTGCAAGGCAGCTCCTTCCAGCAGAGGGTAGCAATGCATGAGCACACTGTCCTCCCCGGGATAAGGGGGTTTTTCATTATTTGTTAGGGGTCCTCACCTTTGGAGCAAGCATCTCTCCTCCACAGAGCAGCAGCATTTATCGAGGTTTCCTGCATGCAGAAGGGAGGAACGTGTCCGCTTCCAATCCTGCATGAGCAAAGAGAACAGTGTCAGAGGGAAAGTTGGAACGCATATCTCAATATTTAATTGCCTTTTAGCAAAACATCAGCCATAACAGCAGCAAAAGCCAGAACTGTATGGCAGACGTGGCCCTCTGAAATACAAGCGGCTGTGTTTATTTTTTTAAGCAATTAAATGACATCTCCATCAGCCAGTTATGGATGATCTTGTTTGAAGGTTAATTGAATATTCCTTGCAACTTTGATGTGCATTTCTCTTTGGAGAGAACTGCTCCATTTGGCAGCCAGGCATTAAAGGGGTGGAATGCGCAATGGGCCAACTCGGGGAAAAAAAGAGGAGGAGGGAAATAGGAAGCAAGAAATGAATTTGCCTTTTCTTTTCCCTTCTGTGGCTGCTGCAGCGGAGCAGTTGAGCAGAGCAGGGATGGAGGAATGTAATGCTCTGCAAAGCAAAAGGAGCTGAAGGAGAGGAGCAGACAGCAGCAGCTCAGCAGATGCTCTGCACAGCAGGGACGGAGCCTGGCTGGGTGTCAGCATGCAGAAGTTGCCTTTTCTCAGCTCCCTCTTGGCTGAGCACTGCGCGGGGTACGAAAATACCCGGAATGAGAGAAATCACAGCACAGCTGGTACTGCAGACAGGGGAGGATGGTGCGGAAGGAGTGCGTGGCTTTGCTCTGGAGCGTGGGTGCCAGGAAGCCAACGTGGGCTTAACACAGACAGCCTTGGTTTGGTGGCAGACATGAAGTCCTACCATAGAGAAATTCTTTCCCTGATGCCCAGCCTTCTTGCTAAGCTCAGGGGTTGAGAATGCTCAACTATCCAGGCCAGTTATTTCCCCTCCCGGCACTTAGCAGAGCATCCAGAGAACGTGGATTTGCTTTTATAGCCCCAAAAAAGCCCATGGAAGGGGAAGGGGCAGCAGCATGGAGGCACTGAGGGCTCCCGGCTGCTCCTCTGCCTGCTGGGGGCGGAAGCAAGAAGAGCACTGCAGATGGAGACTGGTCTCCATGGCAGCCCGCAGCTCCAGTTCTAAATTTCTCCCTGCCCATGGAGAGGATGCTTCTCCTCCGTGTGCTCTGGGGGGGCTGCAGCAGAAAGAGCCTCAGTTTGGGGTGGTTTTTTTGGCAGTTTAAGGGAATGGGAGAAACCCTCGGTGCTCCCACCTTGGCAGAAGCCAGAGGGCAACAGACAGCCCATCGCTCATTCACACTGTGCCCACGATGGGGGGGCAGAGGAAGATGCATGCAAAGCCCATGGAACGGAAAGCCGGGAGGAGCCGTATTTAGGGCACATCTCCGGTTACGTGAAGCTTTTGCTATTTCTGGCTGCATCCTTTGCATCAATGAGATCCTGGAAAAAGCTCACGGGAGACGTGTGGGACGGACACTCTCCGCTGAGCTGTGGGGATGGAGGGACAGCATTCTGCGCATCCCAACCACGCTCAGGGGCACCTGCCAGGCGAGGCAGCCCCTTGCCAGCCCCCTTTTTTGGGTGCTTCCCCCCCTCCATCCTCACACCCGGACAGATTGTGTTTTACAGGGTCGGAAATAGATGCGCGAGAAGGGGCCTCGCAGATCCCAAGTGAAAGCCGTGCTCAGCTGTCACCCACCCCAGCACCAGCTGCCAGCCCCAGACGGTTCCCAAAATAAGCAGCCCACAGATCCAGGGCCGCTTCCCACCTGCCAGCCCCACAGGGCCCTCTCAGCTCCCATCCTGGGGGTGCAAAATCCCCACCTCAGAGCTCAATAGAGGAATCCTGGGTGCCACTAGACCTGAGCATTTCTGCATTCCCAATTAGCAGGGCTTTAATTGCAGCGTTCGTTGCTTGTTAGCAGGAAAAGCCAGATGCTCTCAGGAGTGAAGTGAGCTGAAAGGATCTTTCTCCCCACCCAAGGAATATTTAAGCATGTCTCATACAAACATTTCCTTTGTGCTGGGAACATGACTGTGGGGACGTGTGGGTGCTGCTCGGCTGCTGATTCACCAACAAGCGCCAGGGTCCATCCGCCATGGGAGCAGGGCAAAGCTGGAGCAGCTCAGGGTGGCACAGGTGGGGTTCTTTGTGCATGGCCAGGTGAAGGCTGGGAGCTGGTCCTCCACCATTAGATCACATAGGAATGCTACAGAGCAGTGCATCCCTGAGCTGGAGAGCTCTAAATGCAGTGCATTGTAGGGCAGTCCCCTTGGGAATCATCTCTTTTGGATACCAGACCCTTGGGCACTGTCTCCTTTGGGTACCAACATCCTTGGGTACCAGAAATCACGGCTTTTCCTGAGTATAGCTGCCTGTTGCAGACAACCAGCACGAAGTGCTCCTGGTTTGTCTTGCCCCTAAGTCCTTCTTGGGCTAGAGAGACAGAAAGCATGATCTGTCACTTCCATAGCCCACGTACCTGCTTGTGCTATTAGTGTAGGCAAACTGTCCAGTAAGCATTTGCTGCAGAGAAAGCACCAGGCTCTGCAGGAACGCAGACACTTGAAGTCAGGGCTTTGCTGACTTGCACTGAGTTTCTGCAGGTTGTGCAATCGTCCCCAGCAGGGCAGGAGCCTCTCCCTGCCTCCAGCAGGGTTTCTGCACAGGGAGACGCAGCGGCTTCCCCACAGAGGGATCAGACAGAGTGAGAGGAGGCATTGCGCAGCAGGTGTTGAGTCAATATCCTCTCCAGCTCGCTCTGCCAATATGATTCATTGTTAATTCAAGAAATTCCTCTTACCCTAGTACTGGGTTCCCTAATTGTGGCTTAATCCAGGCGCCTCAATGCCACCTACATCATCATGCCAGCACCCATTAAGGCCACACGTCGGCTCACCCTGGGTCAGGACCAGGCTGCACGCTACACAGGCACATGCAGCTCCTTCTGCTCTTCCCGATGCTGAATTCTGCAGAAATAAGGAGCACCTGAGCCATTCTGCAGGACCTGGGTGCAAGGAAGCAACACTTGGTGCTGCCAACGAGTTCCAAAACGGGTCTGGATTTCCTTTTGTTGCATTGAGCAATTACACCTTCACCTCCAGGAGCCCAGCTGCCAGGGGACACTGGCACAGCACAGGCTACGGCTGCCACGCTGGCATTGGGCCCAGCAAACCCTCTGCCAAAGGCACTGCTGGCTCCTCTAACAAGCACCAGCCAGGGGGTGTGAATTCTCCCAGTGTTCATTGAAATAACATTAAGTGTGATGGACTCCTGGGCTATTAGAGTGGATGTAACATGTAATTGAGGCTGGTTATTCTTCATCTGGAGTGTCCCCCTTCACTAATGGCAAATCAGGGCAGAACACATGGTGCGCGCTTTGTGAGCCCCGATTCAATTCACTCGCTGCCTCCGATCAAAATGATCCCAATGAATGTCAATGAATGAGCGGGGGACAATGAATTAGAGTGAATGAAAGCCTTGTAATGGGGCCCTTCGCCGGCACCGAGCCACAATGCAGCACCGCAAGGACAGCGTCTGCCTCTGCCATGTTGAGTTCATTCCCATTAGTGCAATGAGGGTGAGGATCACAGGGTTGGGGCAAGGTCAGTGCTGCTTATGGGGCTCTCCAGGCCTTATAGCTGCCATTTCCTTGGGGACCAAACTGAGCAGGTTTGGAGGAGCTGGGTTTACCATAGGCACGGGTATGCTCACCCCACGGATGCTCATGCTGCCCCCAGACTGTCCAGCTCACTGGTCTGGTGTTTGCTATCATTGAGGATGTGGCATCAGCACTTTGCCAGAAATCCGAACCGTTTGATCCCAGTTTTGATTGCAGACCCCAACCCCAGCCCCGTGAGACTGCTGCTCTCCAAGTTTTGGATTGAGCCGCCTCTTCGTTAAGTCATTAATCAGATGCTGCAGGTAGCACGTGCATTGCTTTTCACCATGGAAATGCCCACATTTCCCCCCCGGGGCCACGTTCTTAGTGTCTCAAAGACCCAAATCATTGAGCAAAACATGGGCACATCACCTGGCAGCAATCGAGGGAAAGAGGAAGGAGGCTGCTCCTGGATCCAGGCTCTTGGCAGCCGATGCTGCTCCTGTGCTATCCGTGCACCTCCCAACAAACACCCAAATGTGTGGGCGCATCTGCACAGAAACGATGAATAATAATGTGAGAGGGAAAAAGAGTGGGCGAGAGGGTGCAGGGGAGAAGGAAGCTCTCAGATACCGGGGGGGGAAGAACAGGAGCAGCAGGGAGGGAGCGATGCTGCGAAGCCTGGAAAGGGACGAAGGCTCTCACTAAGGTGAGAGAAAGCAACTGCCTGTGAAAGATTTGCAGGGAAGAGGGAAAGGCTTCAAAGAAGCCGTGCTGCCAGGAGATAAGATTAAATTCCTGCAATCTGCAGGGAGAGCTGCCCTCCTGTGCATGATCACAGGGCAGGCGTGATTGGATTTTGGAAGGAATGCGGCATGCCATTCATTTTTTCCCCTCTTTCTGCAAAAAAGAAGAGTGGGTCCAGCCCCAGTTCATCCCATCTGGGCAGCCTGCACTGCTCACAGCACCACGAGCCCCTGCACACAGCACTGCAGCTGCTGAGCACAGCGTGGGATGTGCGTGGTCCCCTATAGGGCGATCCCTGGCGCCGAGCACCACCCTGACCCTCACTGCTGTGCTCCCATCCCGCTGTCTGCAGAGCCTTTTCCTTCCTGCTCACGCTGTGTGCTGAATGCCAACACCTCCACAGCTTTCAAAGTGCTCATTTTTAAATTGACAGAGGGAAGGGGAAGAAAAAAGCTGTGCCCGACCCTCCCAGGCACGCGTGGGTTGCATGGGAACACCTCCTGCCAAGGAGGTGGACTCTTGGAAAGTCCCAGCGCTCCCTCCCCAGCTGCAGGCACCCACAAATCCATGCGGATGCACACAGCGGGTGTGGGGAATGCGCCAGTGCAGCAGTGCACAGTGCTGTTATCCCATTCCCTGCAGCAATACCTCCTCCACCGTTGTGCCTCTCACCTTGTAAAAATGAATGAACTCAAACTCATGGATCGCTTCCAGTGTGCCAGCATCCAGATGGGCTTCTTGCTTACTTGTCTTAATCTCCCAAAAAATGGATTTAGGGATTAAAGCGGATCTTCTGTCTTGCTGGGACTTTGGTTTGACACTTAATCAATGCGAGTCCCTGGGGCACAGAGGAAAAGCAAAGCAATCAAGCTGAGGGATGAGCACAGGCCACACTTAGCCAGCTCGGGGTGCAGAGGAGCCCAACAGAAAGTCAGAACGATGGGGATAACACTGGAGCAGCTCCTGCCAGGGAGGCAGTGAGGGTGCCCCAGTGCCCTGTGCTATGGACACCCCAGAGTGAAGCCGAAGTGCGCAGCACTCACAGCACCGAGCATGGAAGCGCGCAGCAGGTTGCACGCAGCAGGTTGCACGCTGCTTCCACTTGCTCACACTCCCCAAGTGACTCAGCCACCAAACAACTCCTCTTTCTCTGCCATCTCACTGTGCGACCCAAATTTAGCTCACTTTGGTTATGCTCTCATACCCGCCTACCAGCAGCTTGTCCCCCTTCTCTCCACCTCACCCGTTAATTACCCCATGGAAGCACATCTCCATGATCACCCAAGCATTGCAAGGGCCACCAGGAGTCAGAATTTGTTCCACTTTTGTCTTCCCCCCCCCTCCCCCCGTAGCAAAGAGAATTAACGCACTGCATACCTCCGAACCCTAATCACAATGCTCAGCACACACACACAATGCCTCTCGTCTTCTTAAGTGCTGCACCGACATTAAGCGTAATTAAGCCTCGCAGCATCCCTTTTCAGGTGGGTTAAGAGGAGCACTGAAAATTGAAGAGGAACCGGGAAGATGAAGCAGGAGAGGTTGTGAGCGTGTTCCCACGTGCGGGGGGTGCCCTTTGCATGACCCTTTCCATGCTGTCAGTGTTGCACCACCAGGAGCATCTCCCAGTGCTGGGTGCAGGACTGCATCCCACCTCCCACCCCCACAGTGCTCACTCTTCTCTTTGCCTCCCATAGGGTTGCAGCTCCGGGGCACAGCGAGGTCTCTGCTATGATCACAGCCAGTGTGCCACTCACCTGGCAGCAGCATGGGCAGCGTCAGTAGCCTCATCTCTGGCCACAGCTTCCACAGCAAGCACTGCCGCGCCTCACAGTACAAGCTCCGCAAGTCGTCCCATCTGAAGAAGCTCAATAGGTACTCAGACGGGCTGCTCCGCTTCGGCTTCTCCCAGGACTCTGGCCACAAATCGGGCTTGAAAAGCAGCAAGAATGAGGACTTCTTTTACATCAAGGTCAGCCAGAAGGCACCCGGCCCCCACCGCACAGACTACACTGCGCTGGGCAGCACGGAGCTGGGCCAGGCCGGGAGCAGTGGGGTGGACTTCGGGACACCCACACCACAGAAGCTGATGCCTTTCCCCAGCCAGCTGGAAGTGGTGAGGAGGGGAGATGGGGCCCTAAATGCATTGATCCCTGCCCCATGGGGGTGCTTGGGGTGGTAAGGTGCATGGGGATGGTCACCTTCGGGGTTTCTGGCAGGGCTTTGGGGGGCAGAAGGGATGGTGTGGGTTTATGGTGATGGGCTCTGCTCTTCCCCCAGGGTGTGGAGAAGCCCACAGCACGACCCACTGCCTTCAAGCCAGTACTGCCCCGCTCCGGTGCTATCCTCCACTCATCCCCAGAGAATGGAGCTCACCTTCCCACACAGCTGCACCCCCTGGACAAAGGCAAGGAGCAGGAGCTGAAGCCGGTGCTGTGCTCTGGAGGGCTGTCCGACTCAGGCAGGAACTCCATGTCCAGCCTGCCCACCCATAGCACCAGCAGCAGCTACCAACTGGACCCTATTGTCAGCCCTGTGGGGCCCATCAGCCGCTTCGGGGGCTCTGCACACAACATCATGCAGTGTGCCATCATCCAGGACAGCAACATGATGAGCCTCAAGGCCATGTCCTTCTCTGACGGTGGCAACAAGATCCTCAACCCCAGCAAAGCCCCCCAGCACCGCGCTGCCGAGAAGACCGCGTGCATCCGCTCACCCATCTCTACGGACGAGTCCACCATCCAGGAGCTGGAGCAGAAGCTGCTGGAGAGGGAGGGAGAGCTGCAGGAGCTGCAGCTGAGCTTTGAAGAGAAGGAAGCCGGCTCCTGCCAGGGGTATGAGGAGAAGCAGCGGCGCTGCAAGGAGGAGCTGGAGGGGCTCAAGCAGAAGTGCAACAGCAAACTGAAGCAGAGCTCGCAGAAAACCCAGCGCACGCAGCAGGTCCTCCACCTCCAGGTGTTCCAGCTGCAGCAGGAGAAGCAGCAGCTGCGGGAGGAGTTGGAGAACCTCATGAAGGAACAAAACCTGCTGGAGACCAAGCTGAGGTCCTACGAGAAGGAGAAGACCAGCTTCGCACCGGCACTGGAGGAGACTCAATGGGAGGTAAGGCCTGGAGCACAGAGCTGCGGTGCAGAATGCAAAGGTGTGCATGGGAAGGGTGGCAGCAAACCTTGCAGCTCTTCTCCATTGATATCCACACCAGCAGCAGCCCTTCTAGTGCTGAATGTAGTGGTTAGCAGCCAGCCCTTGGCAGGGGTTGGAACCTGATGGTCTTTGAGGTCCTTTCTATCCCAACCATTTAATGAGTCTGTGATAATCTCAGTGTGAATACAGCCCTAATGCAGGTGCTGTCTCCCCACAGGTGTGTCAGAAGTCAGGGGAGATCTCCCTGCTGAAGCAGCAGCTGAAGGAATCCCAGACAGAACTCACCACCAAGACCACTGAGATCCTCAGCCTGAAGGCGCAGCTGAAGGACATGAGGGCCAAGATCGAAGGGCTGGAGATGAAGACCCAGGACCTGGAGGGCTCCCTGCGCACCAAAGCCATGGAGCTGGAGGTATGCGAGAATGAGCTGCAGCGCAAGAAGAACGAGTCCGAGCTGCTGAGGGAGAAGGTCAACCTGTTGGAGCAGGAGATGGCGGAGCTGCGGGCAGAGATGGCCGTGCTCCGGGTGCAGCTGAGCGATGCCACCCGGCCCAGTGAGGTGCAGGCACTGCAGGGCGAGGTGGATAGGCTGCGGGTTGAGCTGCAAGCTGAGCGGGACAGCAATGAGCAGATGAGCTCCAGCTTCCAGCAGGAACGGCAGACGTGGAGGGAGGAGAAGGAGAAGGTGATCCACTACCAGAAGCAGCTGCAGCAGAGCTACCTGCACATGTACAAGAGGAACCAGAACCTGGAGAAGATGCTGCAGCAGCTCGCAGCGGGGGAAGATGGCAAGGAGCCCATTGAGCTGGACATCCCCGGCACTGACGTGCCCTACGAGGACATCATTGCCACTGAGATCTGACCCCACTCCTCTTCCCTGTCCTGTTTGATGAGCCATGTATTTATTAGAGGAACCGGCGCCCGGCCAGCTCCTCACTGCTGCCTGTCGTGTTTGAGGCAAACAAGCCACTTGTGCCAATGGTGACGTCCAGCAGCCCCTCCGTCCCCCCCGACCCTTGTAGGACCGGCAATGAGGGCAAACAGGGAATGGGACTTGGGCAAACACTTGGTAGTGGGATGATGCCCTTGGCCCCAGCTCCCTGCTGCAGCCTGGACAAGGCATGGAGCTGCTCCCCCATTATTTATGGCCCCTATGTGACCCACTCCAGCCCTTCAGCTCCTGCAGTGCCTCAGGGAGGACCCTGCACACGTGCACTACTTCACACCCATGGGAGCGACCCTCGGTATGAAGGGATGGTGCCTTCCAGCTCCAGGGAGCAGAAGTTGGGATGACCCAGACATCAGGAGGGGATATACTTTTTTTTTTTTACAGAAAATCCACTTACTGCCTCCTCCCTATCTTTTTAGAATCACAGCAACCAAAAATGCAGTTTTTTCCCCCATTCTCCCATCACAGCAGTCACACAGCCCCAGGCTGAGCCAGCATCCAGCACCAAGCCCCCACCCCATGACCAGCACCCACATATCACCACTCACTGATGGCCATACATCCCTCCTCCCCACTCCTCCCTCCCTGCCCCAAAGCACAGGGACACCCCCAGCACAACCCAACATCCCTCACCCACAGAGGCGACCCACGGAAACCAGTCTGTGCCTTCTGCACCGCTCAGCAACCACCACATCCCCACTGAGCCCACAGACTCAGCCCTAAGGCTGCAGATCAGGGACCCACACCCGACCCAGAGCCCCTCTCCCACAGGCTCCCCACTGCAGGAGCAGAGCTCTGCCTCCCCCAGCCCCTCATCCCCAGCAGCCAACGCTGTACGATGTGACCACCCAGAGGTGCCCACTGCTGCCTTTGCACAACGTTGTGTGTGACCGTGCGCATTGCAGGTGTGTGAGACGTGTGAGCCGGCAGCCAGCCAGCCACAGCCTGTACAGATAATAATTATTTTTTCTGCAGGCTTTTTTTGTTGTTGTTGTTGGTTCTTTTTGGATGTTATTTCTGGTGACTGATGTAAACTACTGGTTAATTTTATGGTTTTATTTATAAATAAATTTTTTTTAAAACTAACCCTCCGGGGGTCTCCAGGCAGCAGTCAGAGCATTTCCACCACATCTCTGGATGGCACATTATCCCCCAACCGATGGGAGCCATTCATCACAGCGTCACCAAGGTCCCTTTGGGGCCATCCTCCCACCTGGTCCTTCTCACCTCCAGCCCTTTGCTAGGTATGCTGCCCTGTGCTGCACTTAGCAGCTGGAATAACGTGGAAAAGCAGCAACTTGCTGCAAGCCAATGCGGATGCACAGAAAGGAGAAGACAACCCCCTGGGCTCTGCAATGGGTTGGTTTTCATCCCCAGAGCAGCCCAAACAGTGCTGCCTTTCTGGGAAAACAAGCACAAAGAGATACAGCGGAAACAGCCCGGTGAAAGACAAAGGAGCGTTCTGACTGTAACACGTTGTTTTCCCCTGCAAACTGGGAGAACACAGCACTCAGATGGCAGAAGGCTGGGCACACCCTCTGCTGCATTGAGGAGCAATCACACCTGGTGACACCAGTGGAACCCAACGCAGCACCAGTGTGTGCTGGGGACAAAGAGCAGCAGCAATGGCTCTGTGCAACACTATGGGTTCCCGTGGTGTTGGTGCTTCCCATTAGCTCTGCCCCAGCTGCCTGAGCCTAACCATGCTCAACAGAAGGAGCTGGAATTAGTTGTTGAACGACTTCCATCAGCAGATGGAAATAAGCTTCGAGAGAGAGGAAAGCCGATTTACATCCTTTCTTAACACCCCGGTGCCACTACACCACTTTTCCGCTATGGGGGGGGGGGGCTCAGTCAGACCCAACATCCCAACAGAGATGCGACCGGAGCTCCCTTTGAAAGAGCAATTAGCCCGAGCCGCCGGCACACGGGGCGAGGAGGCAGAGCTGCTTTTGATGTGCAAATCGTCCGCAGCAGCTCCCGCACCGGCCTGCCTCGCATCTGCCCCTCCGAGCAGAACGACAGGGGAAGCGGCCGCCGTTCGCTCTGCAGCAAGGCGGCAGCTGTCATGGGCTGAGGCCGAAGCCGGGGGGTGGAGGGGATGGAACCCCCAGGCAGTCCTCATTAGTCATTACCAAAAAAAAAAAAGAGGAAAATACTGCATAAATGCACCGAGGCAGCAGCTGTGAGATCTGCACGTCCCATTTAGCATGGTACCTGCTGTCACCGCGCCATGAAATATTGGGCTGTTTGTTCATCTCTTTTGTTTCCAATGCAAAGCACCCCTCACCTGCAGGGACAGCTCCGACGACCAGTGGGGTTACTAAAGCACGAGGACACCTCTCTTCCACATGTCCCAAGTGCCTCTTTGCTTCCCCTCTTTTTTGGTTTGTTTTCTTTTTTTTTAGACCTATAGGAAGGCTCTATTCTCAGCACAGTGCTAAAATAGATTCACGGTGTTAAAATAGCTGCATGGCAAGCCCCAGCCCGCTCCCATGGCCTCGGGCTGAAACTATTTTTGTCCTGCTGCACTATTTGCTACCTGAGAGCTGCCGGTCTGCAGGACCTGCTGGTTTCCTCCAGCAGCTGGGGAGCTGCAAAGGGGGAAGGTGAGGATCTCTGTCCAGCTTTGCATCTCCAGAGTCAACAGAGAGCAGGCGCTAGACATCCCCAGCACAGCCAGACTGCCCACACGTATGGGGGCAAATCCAAACTGGTTACTGCCACCAAAGCTCTGCCAGGCAAACATACCCCGTTAAAGCAGCAGGTAACCCTGAACTAACTCAGGTCAGAGCTGAAGAGCCCCAGCAGGCTGCTTTGGTGCTTCTAGGCACAGCCCTTGACCTAACAAAGCCAAGAACCTCACAAAACCCAAGAGAAGGCAAAGCAGCCTTACCCCACTGTTCAGAAACTCTCTGCATTTACAGTTGCTGGCAAGTAAGCAAACCAGAAAGCGCTGCTGTGTGATCACTGCTTCCAGTGGGACCAATAATTTCTGAAGCAGTTTTTGCACCGCTGAATATTTAATAGCAAAACAACCATTTCCAGGTGATTTAAGGTCTGAAGCAACCCTGATCTTCAGGAGTGCAGTAACAGGGCTGATTTGCAGCCACGAGGCAGCAGCTGGCTCCATCCCCACTCCACTCATCACTGCAGCACAAGCAGACCAGGCAAGAAGAGCCACAGCACGGCTGCAGGGCTGAGCTGCACTCAGAAGCTGTTTCATCCTCAGCACAAAGCCACCCTCACTATTTACATTCAACCCAAACCTTTGTCTGGCCTGAACCAGCCACGCTGTCACTGAAGGCTCGCCTGCATGTGCGAACCCTGTGCCAGAGCAGATACATCTCATTCTTTCCCCCCTTTGCTCCCACTGGCTGCAAAGTAGTAGAGCTGATTTGCAGTGAGTGCAACACCAAAATTCCTTTTGTTTTGCTCTGCAGTGTTCACAAGGTCCAGGGGCCACGTTACCCACACACATACTTGCAGGTACCTTGTGAGAGGCAGCTGCTTGCTCCGCCGCACTCACCGCCCGCAGGAATGCTGCTCAACCTTTGTCCTCAGCCCTCACCACCACTGAAGGATTTCAGGAATCCACTGGACTTTGGAATTTCTCCTCTTCCTTGTGTTTTCAGAGCTGGCTGCCCTCTGCTAATGCAGTTATTCGCGTGCCTTAACCACAGGCTCTCCCTCAAGACAAAGTGACCGTGAGCTGAGCTGTTGAATGTGTAGAAAACATTTGAGATTTATTCCCAACCTTTCTGAAGACATGTTTTTACTATACTACATTTTCCTGCCTCTATAGTACTGAATCTCTCTCAAACTGTGCGGAATAATTACAAAGCCATCCTTAATGCTGAGGAGATGGGATTTCTATCTTGGTGTCTCTCCTAGTGAAAAAACAACTGTCAGAACCAGCCTGGACAGTTACATGAGTTTTTAAGAAGTGAGGTAATGTCTTCGTTTGCCCTCAAGGACTTCTTGTACTTCCACACAAGCAGCAGCTTGAATTGCAGCACAGTAGAATAGTTAATAGGAAAAGACCCAAGGCAGCCTCAGAATATCAGAACAAACATACCCAGGGCACAGCTCCCCCTCGCCCTTAGTAGCGCCACTCATACAGAAAGTGTATAGTCAACACACACCTCAAGATCACTTCTAAGAAGCCTCTTCAGGAGGTTTCCCAGTCTCCTCTGGCACAAACTACCAATTGAGATTCATGTGGAAATGCAGTATCACACAGTGATTGCACCAGCCACCCACTCAGCAGCTCAAAGTATCCAGCCCTGAAGTTGAAGGCCAAATCTCAATCCCTGAAAGCTACCAGCTCCAGTAACAGCAAGGCATGTGGCTCTAGTGGCCCTCAGTGCAGACAGCTGAAGTGTTTGTTTTCAGCAGATTACAGACCACTTTCATTTGTGCAAACAGAAACCTCGGTGGCAAAGGACAGTTCAGACATTGCAGAGTGACCCCAAGTTGTTTCTAACCACAGAATGACAGAAGTTTGTTTTGTTCAACACCTTCCATATTTAATTTATTTAGATATTCTCTACATTAAAGTATTCTCATGCCAACACTTGCAACCTCCCATCCCTACCTCAAGAAAAAATAGACTTGACACAGCTTTAGAATGGAATGCACTGGAATAAAGTTACTATTGTGTCCAAGTTACAGAGAACACTGAACAAACCATAGAAAGAACTGCACACAGGAAACATCAGGGAAAGCTGGAATTAGCACGCTATCGCTCGAGTCACATTAGCACCTTCCTAGACAAGCACTGAAGGCGTTCAGAGAGGTGCAACATGCTTTGGTGAGCTAAACCAGAGCTTAGACTACATTAAGCCTGGGGAAAAAAAAGCCAGCAAGCCTGCCAGCACTGGGCTCTGAGCCTTGTCTGAACCAGTTTAAAATAAGAAATAACACTGAAGAGACTAGCCAAGTTCGCAGTGTTTGGGAATGCTGAGCTCTCCTGGCTAGCCAAATCTGTGCCTGGAGTGCAAACCACAACAGCTCCGAACACGACTCAGGACCCAGCGCCACCTAGAGCATGCTTTGCAGCAGAATTCAAAATAGCCATTCATAATTCAGGTTACTTTCTGCTGTTGCATTGTTTAGTCCAATGCATTTTAAAAGCTGACCTCCCACCAGTACAATTGTGTCTCATATAAAGAGGTTTTTTTACATCTCATCCTCTTCAGTAGCAGCATGGTGCCTTGAATTACCCAGTCTTCCCACTGGGACACCACTGACCTCAGAACGCTTTAGCTGCTGTCACACATCTCTGGCATCTCCAGAATGAAAAAGAAAAGTTAAGTAGGAATCTCTCTTTGCAAACTTCAAGGTACAGTTTAGAACCCTTAATTCAGCAACTGAGCCATAACATGCTTCCCTCAGGTAGCGACCCACTGGCCTGTGACCTCTGCAATGACCCCTTGCTAGCAGAAAAGCACTCAGCGTGCTCACTAGTGTCCTTAATTCATGCATACCTTTAAGAACTTTAAACCACAGTTAAATCAGTGACTTGCATTTTTCAGAGATATGCCATCGTGCACCACACTTTCCACACATTAGCCTGGTCTTCAGGCACAGCAGCAGGACAGCAGAGAGCCATCTGTTCTACCAGCAGCAAGGCAACTGCACGTGATCAGATCGAGCAGATGCTTTGGACATTAAGTCACATTCACTCTTTCATGTTCTCTAACCCACGTGCTCCTGGTTTGAAATTAAAGATTTGCAGTTTCTGGTAATCCTCAGACATTCCTTTGAAATGCCTACAAAAGGTCCAGATGAAAAAAAAATAAAAGAAAGCTTAACAATAGCTATTGCACATTTGTAAGAGCTGGCCTAAAGGTCTTCCTGAAGATCCAGGCTTTGGAAGAAGGGATATTTTAAGAACTGGTATCAGTGTACATTGGAACACTGGCACAGATGTCACCTATTCTTGGTTTTAATTATAAGGGCGACAAGTAAACATCAACACATGGGAAAAAAAAGAAAACCAACAGCATTTCACAGAGCAAGGAGTTGGAGATGAAGCTGTGGCTAGTGTTTTGCAGTCGAATCTCGAGGATAGAATTCAGCCAGTGTTGTCTGGGGAATTCTCTTCAACATCTCCTTGGGGAAGATTCGCAAAAGTTGCCATCCAATGTCCAAGGTCTCGTAAACAGTACGATTTTCATAAGGACCTACAGAAACCAACCACAAACTGAAATATGGGGCAGGAAAGTGTCTCAGCAGCAGGGATATCTCAAAACAAGACCTTCTAGGTGTTAATGTGCACTCTGATGTTCTTGAAACTGACACTTACCCTGAGCAATGAAGTTCTTCTCAAACTTCTGCAGAAACTCCAGATAAAGAAGATCATCTGAGGTAAGAGCTTCCTCACCAACTACAGCCTTCATAGCCTGTACATCCTTCCCAATAGCATAGCAGGCGTACTAGAAGGGACAGAAACAGAAGAGCTCTTTCTTATCTTCGTAACTGAAACACATCCTCAGCTTAACAGCAATTGAGGAGGTCGCTTGGAAGGATGACACTGAAGGTTACTTAGATAGCTCAAGCCAACATCATTACCATGTTACAGTGACCAATACAGTAAGAATGACTCAATCTATAGTTAATATAGAAACAAACAATTTATGCAGTAACCACTGAGAACATTAGGTGTTCTGCATCATACAGCACGCACATTTCATGCTGCGGAGAATGAAGTGAAGGTGACTCAGATGGCTTCAGAGCACCCAGGTGATGGTTGATTAGTGAGAAAGGTGTATTTGAAATACGCTTCTCCTTCCCTGAAGAGGTTTTTACGTACCAGTTGGTTGGATACATCTGCATGATCCTTCCTGGTCATGCCCTCTCCAATAGCTGACTTCATCAGTCGAGACAAGGAGGGCAGGACATTAATAGGAGGGTAAATCTGAGGAAAGAAAAATAATAATTCAGTAATAGTACTTGAAAAAGCAAGGAAGCAATCTTAAATGTGTTCCAACCACTGTGGTACGCACCTGTCTGTTGTGCAGCTGCCTATCCACATAGATTTGACCCTCAGTGATGTATCCAGTCAAGTCAGGGATAGGATGAGTAATGTCTTCATAAAGAAAAAAAGGAATGACAGTTTTCAGACCTTTTATATTCTTTCTAGCAGTGAAGTGCCAGTTTTTTCAAACAGTTAAATGACTTCCATAGCAAAATGCCATCAGTGAGTACTCCCATATATCACTAAGTGCTCTTACACAAGAGCTGTAAGCTCTCCTGACAGAGGGCTAGAGATCAGCCCTGAAGTCTGGAAATGGGCAAAGCATTCTTCTTAATGACACTGAGACATCAGTGAAGAATTGCACTACCAAATGAAAATCTGAAGACCACAGGACCCCCATCTTGCTGTACATTTCAAATAAGGCTGTTTGCTCTCAAGGAGTCCTTTGAAGTATTAGTTACTAAAAAACTGAAAATAACTCACTCACCATCATTGGGCATGGTAAGAATAGGAATCTGAGTAATTGAGCCATTTCTGCCTTCCACACGCCCAGCACGCTCATATATGGTAGCCAAGTCGGTGTACATGTAACCTGGGAAACCACGACGGCCAGGTACCTCCTCTCTAGCTGCTGAAACCTGAGAGGATTGAGAAAAGAATTTCCAAGAGGCCAGATCACTCTGACAGACCTGCTATCTCCCCTAATTAATCTATACTAGTCACTGAAAGTGTCTCTTCCTGCAAATAACACTGAGATAAACACATAAATCCCTATAAAGAGAAATATGTCAAGCCAACTGTTGCCAAGGCAAATCCAAAATATTAAACTGCTAAATGTCACAAATCAAATTCGACTACAAAAAACAGTAATAGCTCTTCAACTAACAACCATAATCCTAGGTGAGCAATGAGTAACTAAAAGCCTCACTGGCTAATTGAAGAACACTGTAAGGAATACTAATTGCAACAGTTTGAGCAGAAATTTGAATTCTCACTTTATACTATGAACCCTATCTAGCAACACTCAGCATGTGAGTTCATAAACACATACCTCTCGCAGAGCTTCAGCATAGGAGCTCATATCTGTCAAAATGACCAGCACATGCTTCTCACACTGATATGCCAAGAACTCTGCTGTTGTAAGAGCCAGACGGGGTGTGATAATGCGTTCAATGCTGAAAAAGAACAGCATGGCACATTTATGACTTTAAGGTACTTTAAGGCCACAAAGGAACAGTCTGAAGTTACAAACGCATTAAAACCCTCTGAAAAATCTGCAAGATGCACCAACTGGAATACCAGCATTTCATATTCCACTTCACTGCAAAATGTCAGTGTGACATCTGCAGAACAACAGTGGGACTTTGGCTTCTAGTTTATTTGTTCTTTTCAGCTTTTCCCAACCAACACATTCCTAACTACTTACGTTGGGTCATTGGCCAAATTCAAGAACAGACACACGTTGTCCATGGACCCATTTTCCTCAAAGTCTGATTTGAAGAACCGAGCAGTTTCCATGTTCACCTAAATCACGAAATTTAAGCATTAGTTTCAGACCAGACTTCAGCATTCTGCACTTAAATGCTTCACGTTATTGACTTACACCCATAGCAGCAAACACAATGGCAAAATTTTCTTCACTGTAATCCATCACATCTTTGGATTTCTTCACCAAGCCAGCTTGGCGACAGATCTGAGCTGCAATCTAGAGGGAAAAAAACAAAAAACACTTAAGTGCATCTGCACATTTGATGAAGAATTTATCTTGCTCACTTTTTAACCCTGGTGAAATGCAAACTGCTTCAGCAGTTTCAAGAACAGCTCCAAATACCCACCTCATTGTGGGGCAAACCAGCAGCGGAGAATATGGGGATTTTCTGCCCCCTGGCAATGCTGTTCATACCATCTATTGCAGAAATGCCAGTCTGAATCATTTCTTCTGGATAGATTCGACACTGAGGATTGATTGGCTGACCTGTTAGATTTTTAGAAAATACACATTGTTCAACACTTGATCAAACTACTACTGATTCTAAGAGCAATGATCCAAGGTTCACTTCAAAAGCTGCAAACCACACCTTCAGGCCTACAAATCTTTAGGTGTGCCTAGCCATATCTGAGCCTTCTGCTGATCTCAAGAAACTAGCATTCTACTATGCAAAAAGAGTGCTTTCAAAGAAAGCCTGTCAGGTTACTACTTATTTTTTAAATCTTCGGAGGCTATAAAATTAAGAGTTTACATATGTCTCCATGAAAAGGTTTCCAGTATCACTAAGACAGTTATTTTCTTCTACCTCCATACCAGAAAGAGATTAAGAGCATACCCATTATGTCAAGGAAATCTTCAGCCAAAACAGTGGGGCCTCTGTCTATAGGTTTTCCTGATCCATTAAATACTCTGCCTACAAGAAATAGCAATAAAATAGAGGAAAAAGTTACTGAGAAAATAAGTAAGTGGGCAATAAGCCTGTTCATTCTTTAAAGCAAGGAACAAGTGCTCACCAAGCATATCTTCAGAGACAGGGGTTCGAAGAATATCCCCAGTAAACTCACAAGATGTTTTCTTAGCATCAATACCTGAAGTGCCCTCAAATACCTGTAAAGATAACAAAGGAATTAAAAAAAAAACAAACAAAACCAGCTAGAAAGGAGTACGTACTGAGCTTTACAAAATAATGCACTAGAATGCTGCCTCACAGCTTGAGAACTTGATCAGCTACCGGGGGAAAAAAAAAAAACAAGGCAGTCCCCTGCGAGCAAAGGATTTCAAAAGCAGCTCACTGGTACAAAGCACGACATCAAAACCTACTTTAACAAATTCATGAGGTGTATCAGCAGCAACCAACAGGCCCAGTGCCATTCTTTTGATCTCAAGTGTTTTCCTTTGCCAAAAGTTCTTCAGATAAGAATTCGCATTAGCAAGCGGCTTAGAAGAAATACCTGCACGTACATAGCATAACAGCTGATCTTGAACATAATATTGTACAGGAACAGCATGATTCCCTTCATCTAGCTGCAAATTAATCAGGGTGTTGAGGGAGCACAGGAAAAAAAAAGTCATCCTGTAATCCAGTTTTCAGTCTAAAACTATTCATACTATTTTAACTTAGAATAAGTAGCTTTGTTTTTTTTTAAACTTGTCGCACCAACAGAACGCATCACAAGACATATAATAATTCAGCTAATTCACAACGTATTTTTCTGTTGCATCAAGAGATGATCTGGTCCCCAGACACACCTGAACCACAGCTTTGGAGCCACTGACTTCCAGAACCTGCCCACTTCTTCTGGTGCCATCAGGAAGAGTCAAGTGGACAATCTCTGCATACCTCGGAAACTGAAAACAAGGAAGAAAGAGGATGGGAAATATTAAAAACTTGGAAGAACAGTTGTGAAACAAAAGGCAGCAGTTTCAGGCAAGCTTTGCACTTACCCATGGCTTTTTGTTTGTTTGTTTTAATAATTTTATCATCAGAAAAATAAATCATTCCAAAACAATTATGTATGTTTCTCTATTTAAGTTCAGATAACATTTTGAGTTGTTTGGCAGAACTAGAACAGTGTTTCCTTTCTTTCCCCCAACAACCTCAGCTACTCATCCCTTTATTCTGACATTAGGTACAACTCTTCAGCTTTACTGCTGTTTGTTTTCATTTATCTCAGCAGTCAAAAGTCAACCCTGTATTTACATTGCTCAGAAGATGCACAAATTTCACAGCAGTCAACATTTAAACCTGTTACAGCTTTTCCTGCAAAATCTCTCTTGACAGCTTCATTCATTAAGATTTTTAATCTTTACCTTAACTTGATCCAAGATAACCAGGGGGCCATTCACACCAGACACGGTTTTATAAGCTGGAAGAAAGAGCCACAAATCAGATACTTCCTCAGAATGCCACAAATTCCCCATACCCAGTTTCCCAAGTTTCAATTCCTATCATTAGTCTCAGGTTTGCAGGTGTGGGGCTGAGTACTGCTCTGTTTCTTAAGAGCCGCACAAGAAGGATGAGGTGCTGAGTTGTGTTGCCACTGCTGCAAAGCAGTCAAGGTAACACTGGGAAATGATCCTGTCATTTTCTTGTCTGTTAGAAATTCATTGTTGCCAGCCTGTATTTGAGGATCATCAGAATGCTGCCACCAGAAACTCCACTGCAATGTAAAACTGAATTTAAAAAGAAATACACAGTTGCAGAATATTCACATAGCGGAGATAACAACAAACGTAACGTGATAAAGTAGTCATGGTTGTAACTGTAAGTTGTGTCCAACAAAGGGAGATACAACCCTCACACCAACACTGAACTTCCCTTTTTGGTTGTTCTTTTTTTAAACCACAAAAGCATCCTGCCCCATGACACTGAAACAACCCAGACGAAAGCCACTCAAGTAGGACTTGCATTCAAAAGCTGATTAACAGAACTTCTATGGTAAGGTGCGTTTTTTCAGCATGCTGAAAACATTATTGCTGAGACAAAACCTTTAAATTCCTTTCCTGTCTCCTAAAAAAGGCCAACGGATTACACTACAAAAGGTTGAACTCCACTTCAGCCAAAGTGCTCCTACTCTTAGGTTATCCCAAGGCACCTGATACATGACTACAGCTCACCACAAGGCTTATGCGTGAAACATCAGAAGCTCATGCATTAGCACTGCTCATCCTTCTCTGAAGTACCTGCGTGCCCAGAAATTAAAATTCATTCCTGTGCTGTCAGAGCAGCAGAAAAGCTGCAGAAACACAGCAAACAGCCCTGTCCTTGGGACACACGAGCATCACAGCTACAGCTCAGCATCACCTATCCACAGACAGAAGGAACACTGAGTCAAAACTTTATCAGGGTCACAAGGGAGCAGTGACCACAAGTGACTGTTAATCATTTCTCCCTTAAGGGGAAAAATTGAGCCAGTGGAGCCATTTGCAGAGCAGGAAAGAGCAGCACCTGGTGCTGGTCATGCTGTAAGGCAGAGGGAGGGGCACAAATCCCAGCAATGGGGAGGTACTGGGAATCACCTGGCTTAGGCATAGTGAGAAGCAGTTAAGTTTGGCACACACAGTTCATGCTGTATAGACTGTCAACAATGTGTATCTAAGCCAACAGTTTGAACTGTTGCAATATAATCTCTTACAAGCAACAATCAAGGCTGCATTAGATAAAGTACAAGGTGGCGATACAAAGCAGTTTAAGGCAGAACTACCATTGTCTGTCATCAAAATCCTGCCTAATAGCATGAGATGTGGCACATGTCCTGAAATGGTCGTCACCAGCACACAAGGCTCCACCATCTGCATGGACCTTGGGCTTTGCAAAGCTCTCAGACTGTGAGGGCTGCAGGAATGGAAAACGGCCCCTTGAGCAACACACCCGTCCCATGACCACCTCGTGAGTGCTTCTTCCTCAATCTGCAGGGAAGGGCCGGCCTCATCAATGAGGAAACGACGTCCATGATACCAAAAAGCACCAATTCCCCTTTGAAAGCAGCTTGAGAGATACAGAGCTCCCATCTGCAGAGACCAACCTGCTCCATGACAACCCAAAGGCAAGCAAAATGTGATGCTTTCTCACGTTCAGCCCAACAGCAGTGAGACAGCAGATAAAAACACGGATCTGCACAGGAAAGCATGACCTGAACACAGCATCGCCTTGGTGCCAACCTTGTCGGAAGCTGTCATAAGGGGGGGAATGTAACTTACAAACAAAGCTAACTTGATTATTTGCATGCTGTTGATCCTATTCTTCATTAATTTAT
>JANHGO010004775.1:0-24291 GCA_024606505.1 Aquila spilogaster
CACCAAGTTCATCAGCTGCAGTCGTCGAAGATCCAGTGCTGTTTATAGAAAGTCATTATTGTGACATGTTAGGGTTTAACCCGGCTAGCAGATCAGCACTGTACAGCCATTTGCTCCCTCCTCCCCAATAGCATGGGCAAGAGAATCAGAAAAAAACCCAGAACTCATGAGTTGCGATAATGAGAATTTAATGGCACAGAAAAGGAAGGGAAAATAATAACAGTAAATGATAAAAGAACGTACATAAAAAGTGATACGCAATGCCCACTGAGCCTCAGACACACTTCCAACCAACTCCCCCAGTTTTATTTTACAGTATATGGCATGGGACATCCCTTCAGCCAGTTTGAGTCAACTGTCCTGGCTGTGTTTTCTCCCAGGTCATTGTGCACCCCCTGACTGCTTGCTGGCAGGGCAGCACAAGAAGCAGAAAATGCCTTTTTTTCAGAAGTCCCTTTACACACTGCTCTGCAACAACTAAAACATCAGTGTGATATCAACATTAATGTCATTCTAAATCCAAAACCCAGCCCTACACCAGCCACTAGGAAGAAAAATTAACTCTATTCCAGCTAAAATCAGGACATGACTGTATAATAAGCCAAAATTCACCTTGTGGAACACTTCTGTGTAGCTATTATACGTGGATCTTTGATAATACTTATTTCTACTTAGAGTCAGTATTGGCTTCAAGTGTACTATTTACCATCAAGAAACATTTTGCTGCACTATTTTAAGGCAAGCTAGAGAAATGAATTTTTCTAGTTACAGTCAAAACTGATTACTTTAGAAGCTATTCTATTTGAACTCCATTTGATACTTCCACAGAAGTGTTGACTAACTGCCCTAAATAGTCCCAAAATACAATGTTATTTGTACATGCAGCTGAATCTTGATTCTCACCCTCTCCTTGTCCTTCCTGGTATGATCCCAAAAAAGAGTGAGAAATCTCAGGAAGCAGCAGAGTAGGGAAATAATGTAAAGCAGTAAGGGAACAGTCACACAGAAGATGTACCCTAACTCTGCCTGTCAGAAATTCTCTTTATCATCCACAGGAGTTAGAATTCTTACACTGTACACCCAAAATTCACTCTTAAAGATCTATCCATTCATTAACATTAAAATCTCATGTCACAGGGCTAAGTCCTCTACACTGTTGTTTTCACCTCAGAACTTACATAAATATAGTAGTACTTTTTAAAGAATTGCAACACTTACTATACCTCAAGTTTTTTTCCTTTGATTTTTAATGCCCTTTTTCCCAAGCTGAACAGATTTAATTCCAACTGTAATGTTGAAATAATTCAGTTATCTTGCATTGAAGAATACTCCTACTTACAATATACACTTAAGCTCAAAAATAAAGTATTTACCTCTCCACTTCAGTCAAGCTGGTTCCACTTGATTTCACTGGACTGATAAGTATTGGTGCTGGTAGCAATGGTTCTGAAGTTTGTTCCTGCAAAGCAGATGTATCGAACTCTTCTGAGTCAGCCAGGATTTCCACCAATGTTAAAATGAATGTCTGTTCTTCCTCTGGACATCTATGATTGTCATTCACTACCATAATTTTCCAGGGAAATAAAAAAGTAAAAAAATCAATTAGTCAAGTTTAAAATCATACTGTTCTCTTCTTTATGCCCTCCACACGTTGAGTAAGGAGCATTTACATGCTCATTTCTCCATGAAAGAAGACACTGGGGATATCCTGCACACAATATGCTTGCCTTCTTCTGAGACAAGATACTCATCATCATTGCCTGGAGCTCATTCACTGCAGTAGAATCCTCATTATCCCTCAGAAGGAAGAATATTAAGAACACCTAGTAGGAATGAAGCTTTTAAGATAGGTGTACTAGCAATAAAGAACAATTTGTTGTTTAATCAAACCTGTGCAACTGTGATGGTCAGATGGCCCTCTGTCTCTTAATACCACTGTAAAGTATTAAGAGTTACTTCTTTAAGTGACAGAAGTATGCTGCTGTTTTTTTTTTGTGGGTTTTCTTTTTGTTTTGTTACTTTAAAAAAAAAATAAACTACATTTCTTTTTCCCTCCCTGTTGACTTGCAGAAGACCAAAGAAGTACCATCACGAATGTAATAAATGAGAAATAAAATTACTTCAGTCAAAAAGATGAGCATTAACAGACAACTGCCAACTGCTATTAAAATGAATTTAGGAGATAACATTTCTAAAGATTTTTCAAAAATGGAAAGCAACAGCACTGCTCTATTACTTAAGATGCTCTAATTTTTACTGAGGTAGAGCTGTTATTCCAACTTTAACTCACTTTGATTTTTTATCTAAAGATGATTTAAAATGCTCTGCAAGACGCAACAACGGAGCATAATGATGGACATCTGAAAATAAATATTAACCCTACCTTTTGCACGTGCCAGGGAATTTGGCAGGAAGACTGCAGTCTGCATGAAGAAAGTATTCTAGGCTTCTAACACTGATTTTCCCATGTCTTAGGCCAAAGTACTAGTTCCAAACCTCCAAGCTCTGTTTCAGTTTGTCAATAAATTGACAAGCAGCTATCACCTTGGCACCCTGCATCACTTTTTAACAGGCGGTAGCTGAAGAGGAAAGTTTGTTTTCTTCCATTATCATCCTCTCTTCTCCTTTTCCTCTTGCTCTATACTTGCACAGTCCAGCCCACCTACTCACATTCATTGACATTGGCATTCACTTCAAAATTTCATGAGCCACTATAGCTCACTAAACTACTGGAAAAATACACAGGCTTTCTCCCTCTATCACCTTCAGTTTTTGAGAGGTAAGTGAGTCAGTCTCACAAAGAGCTCTAACAAATGCTAAACCCAAGAAAGGTAAGCAGCAAGAGCTCACTGCAGGGAGTAAAGAGCAAGAACTTCCCCTTCTATTGATATCTAAGCTTAAGGAGTTATCCATAAAGTTTCCAAGTCTAGTTTGCATTAACGAAATCTAAATAAGAGGCAAGAGTGGGGAATGGCACTATGCTGTTAGTCCTTTTGTTTGTTCATTAAGTAGATTATTTAATCATAACAAAACATTTTCTTTTCTTCTTAAATCTTTGCATCACGACAAGTTTTCTGCTAACTTAAAATATTAGCGCACATTATACCTGAAGTCTCTTCGGTGCTGCTTATATGCTGCTGTTCACAATCCTGAGCACGTGTTTCATTCTGGAAATAAAATATTTGAAATAAAACAGGTTGGTAAGCTTGACAAATAACTCTACAAAATAAGAAAAAAACAAAGCACGTCAAACGCTGAAGAGCCAGAAAATCTAAAATTGCATTTTCTCAGCTTTTACTTGTAGGTATTCTAGGTTGAAGGATACCAGAGCCACAAGAACAAGAAGCACTTGGGCAATATATAATTTATAAGCAGCTCACTGTCTGTATGGATGATTTCTCAAAATAAATTTGTATTTTCCACAGCACAAATCTGTCACTGATGACTCACATAACAAATTAGTCCAAGAACATAAATCCCCCCAACCATTACAAAACAACTGAGTGCTGAAGAGAAGAGCACCAAGCTCTGCAACACACCTATCCTTTGTCTTCTATAGCATCTACCTTTGCTAAGAAAAGGAATACTCCACTGCTAGCTGCCTTCTCCTAACATTTCTGCCACTCCAGTGTGAGCACAATCTTTTTTGCACTCTGTTCTAAACAAAGATCAGCACTGACACTTCCACAGGTTGCACTGAGGAAACAAGTTACTGCTCTTCAGCAGTTCCACAGTAACCGCAAGTATGATGGTACCAAGCAGTGCTGGAGGTCTCAAAGGAAGTGTGAATAAACTCCCCTTAGGAAAAAATAAGGTATTTATGCTAGAACAGCATAAACCACTGCAAAACTAAAGATGTGAAATACATACATTACCATGGCCAAATAAGTATACGTAAAAGTTAGTTATGTCTAGAAATGAATGGGAAAGAGTACAGCAGAGGATGAAGTTTATTTAAACAAAAGTAAGTTTGTTTTAAGCAAAGCAAATGAAGGTGCCAATGAAAATGCAGAGTTGCAGCAGTACATAATTTTAGTTTAAAGAGATGTAATAGTAAGAGGCCAGACTGAATTATATGGGAGACATAGGTACTTCTTCCATCAAAACTCTGAGAAATCCTCAACATTTTGCTAACAAGCATCATTTATTGCTGAAATCCTAAAAACCTGAGGCTTGCCAGAATGATTGAATATGATTATGCCCGTGCAAAAAAAGAAAGAGGTTTCATTCACTATCTGAAATACCAGATCTGTAAAACAGGTGAGCACATCTGCACTGAAAACTTCCTCCCTCTACAGAGTTTGAGAAACTGGGCACTTCCAGACTGTAATTAAATTACTTACCTGAGTGAAGTTGATTGTACTCTGACTGTCCTTGGCAGGACAAGGATTTTGCACAGCTGTTCTGTCCACAGAACTTTCATCCAGATAATACTCTAGTCCAAGGTGAGATTTCTCACATTCTGGTGATAAGTTCCTGGAAGTTCCACAAACATCTTTAATCTCTTTCTGTGTTCTGTAAGACACATAACCAGTTAGTCCGAAACCAATTAAGGGAACCCTGTGTATGGGTTAATATCTGTGTAATATGATTCTAATCACGTATTTGACATGAAGCTTGTGTGTTTACAGAGAAGCAGAGCACCTGTTTAGAAATTATTACAGAACATGCATAACCTTCAAAGAGATCTACATAAAATATTTCAGCAAAAAGCCTCCCTACCACCACTAACTTGACACTTCACTAATAAAGGCATGACCAAGCATGAAGCCTTAGAAGCTCATTGATGCTTTCAAAATTGAGCAACTCCTTAACATTTTTTTCCAGACGCAGTTTAATGGGAGACAGTGAAGTAGCAAGCACAAATTAATGTTTACCCCCAAAAGTTTAAGGTAACATCCAAGAAATAAAAACCTTAAAAACAGAAGTCTAAATTAAACTTCTATGCACTAACACACATACAGTGTCCGTAAGTATACAATTTACATCATAAATGTGCTACACATACACCTCAGGTGCCTATTTTATAAGACTCTAGGAATAAAGTCAGTATCAGCTGATGATTTCCTACCTCTCTTTGTTGTCCGTTTGCTTGACAAGTTCCATACTAGTTGCAAAATGCTGAAGAACTGAAGTATCCTCTGAAGTTGGTCCAACCCTGATCTGTTCCACCTTCTGCATTTCCGTAGTACCTCTCAAGTCCGCAGAGTCTAAGATATATAAGATTGTATTTTAAGATATATGTTATGTTACATAATTTGTATATCTTCTTGTACATAATTTTTACATATAAGTTTTTGTATTTAAAAATACATAAATAAGTAGAACTGTATAAACATACATACTAAAGTTTATTAATATACACATCATATACATACATTTTATATTAAAAAATCCTGATATATTTATATATATATATAGGTTAAAATTAATGTCTCATATTTATGATATACATATATATCGTCTTCCCCTGGCATTTTGTGCTCTTTGCCAACACCATGGAGATAATTAAAAACTAAAAATCTGAACACCTTACATACCACTACTGTCTGTAATTAACAATACCAAAAATACTCTGTATATCTCCCCTTTTGGTTCTGATGGAAGGCAAAGACAGTAATAATAGAAAGAAAGCAGTCTGTACTGTACTTCTGTCATTGCCAGCCCTGTAATTGATACTGACATTTCATTTAATTTTAATTTGAGGCTTTTGTTTATGTATAAAGCCACCATAAGTGAATATCTTGTGTTATAGCAGTGATGCGTAATCTGTGAACATGAATTGGAAAAATCCTTTCAGCTTTGTTTTACACTATAAAGAGCCATCAATCCATTAGAAGAAACTATTTTCAATACCCTAGGATAAGAAACAGGCTTACCACTTTGAACGCAGTCTAGTTGTTCCATAACTACATTTATATTAAGAGACTGAATTCCACTTTCATTGGACTTCAATACTCCAGTGTTTGGATTTGACTTCTGGAGTAGTCTCATACTACTGACCACAGGCAGAGAGCTATTGCTAAAGGTAAGAAGGAGAAATGCCATCAACATAGCTCTTGATATCTTGACAGCTAGCAATAAGATAAAACTAGCATTTACAGCAAAGACCATTGTACGAAAAAGATGAGAGAGGTAAAAAAGATGACAATGAACAGATGACATACAGACTGCAGCTGACAGAGGAGGCATTACTTGGCAGAACAAAAAAATAGACCTCAGCTACACTAGTAACCGGAACAAGTAAGTTTACTGCAAACTAGTATGTCCTCTGTCAAAATAACTGAGACATTTAAAAATGTGAGATGATCAGTGATCTAACACTGATCACACGCTATTAAGTTCTGGTTAAAAATATAATAAAAGAACTGTTGAACTTAAAGTAAAAGCTTCAGTTATGGTTTTTCAGAAGAGTACAAGCTGATAATTTGTGCAAGCAGTCAACAGTCTTCCAAATAACAGAACATGATGATCACTAGATTTTTTTCTGAAGTGTTCCATCAAGCTATTTTAACTTCTAAGAATATTTGAGTAAAATTTAAAAACACAATGACAGAAGATCACCGCTCCTTGATATCCATTTGTTCTAAATGTAGAGCGCAGTAGCAGTGACACTTCAGCAATTTGCCTTGGCCTGATTAGCCATAAAATACTTTGGGAAAATGATCTTAATAATTAGCAGCAATTTCATACAAAGAAATTTCTATCATTCTCCCCTCCCAACCATAAATTAACTTCCAGACTGAACAATAAATTTCACATTTCTCAAATCACATGCCAACATCTCGAAAATTATGAAGATAAGGGTGAGGGTTCTATATTATACAGAAAATTACCTAAGCTGAGAAATTTTCACTAAAGCAAGACAGACCACTTGCAATTCAAGAAAAAATTCCAGAGAGAACCTTGCAAAAGTAAGCAGTGTCAGAGAATTTGTCTCTATAAATTAACTGAAGTAGTAATTTTACCCGATATCTGTTGCATTTTGCTCAAAATATTCTTCAACACCTGTTCCTGCACCAGTGCTTTGATCCTCTATGTTAACGTTGCCTCCATCCTTGCAAGGGACCGTGGCAGAAGTAGCTGAAGAAACTACATACTGATTAGCAGCTCCGTTTTGCTCTGAGTCATCATGGGTCACAAGGCTATTGGCCATGTTCAGTTCATCTTGTACAGGTAACATGCCTGTCCATTCTAGTTAGAATAGCAAACAAAACAGAATAGCATAATTTAAAAGAGAAATTAATATTCGAACAATGGAAGTAGACAATAAATTCTGTATGAAAATCTACCAAAAACTAGACTAAAACCCTTGTAATTTCAGGTTACAGCTAGTCAGAAGGAAAGACCTATGTTCCAATTTAAAGGCCTGGAAAGAACACTTACATCCATTTAACCCCAGAGTCTCTCTTTTGTCCCATCTGTGTAGCCAACATAGATCAATTAAAACATGTCCTTCCTTAAATAGCTCTCAGAAACACACAGTGATGCAGCTGGTACTGCCCAGTAAGGTGCTTTGCTTTTTCCATCCCAGCACCTAATGTAAGTATGTGCTACAATTCAGCAGGACTAAAGACATAAAAGACTCCTGACCTCCTGCTACGTAGCCATGTGTAGAGCAGCTCTGCAGCCTGTTCCTCCTTAGGTGAACCCAGAAAGTACAAGGAAGAGTTTGTCTCATAAACCAGATCGTACCTTCAGTGCTTGCTTTTAACTGGAACATTGGATCACCCATTGCAAGTAAAGTCATGGCAGCTTCAGTGCTTCCATCACTAATTCCTGCAAATTTGTTCAAACACAAGTTAAAAATCACATTTATACTAGCAAGAAATTCATCTACCCACATTCAAAAAGCATTTGACACTATCATTAATACAGTGCAGAATGTATTTTTAAATTGTTGCCAACCATGAATTAAGATACTCATAGACATATGGCAGTTCTCATCCACTAAATTCAATATTCCTTGAATGATACTCCCTGTAGAAACTTCAGTCTGGAGGACACAGGGTGGAGAAGGCTTATGTTGAGGAATTGTTCATGAAGGATTGTATCCCATGGTAAAGACCCCATACTAGACCAGTGGAAAAGCATGACAAGGAAGGTGTGGCGGAGGTAAAGTATTATGGAGTTAGGGCAACTCCTGCTACGTCCATTCCTGAGTAGCATGGGGAAAGGAAAGTCAGGAGTCAGGAGTGAAGAAGTGAAGTTGAGTATGGGAAAGGCCAGGATGGGGAAGTGTGGTGGAGAAGACGTGTTTTAGTCTTCTCTGCTTCTCACCACCCAATGTTATTTTTAGTTAGCAATAAAATAAAATAAACTTTCCCCAAGTCAAGTCTGTCCTGTAAAGTGATCTCTCAGCTACATCTCAACCCATGAGCTTTTCCGTCTTATTTTCTCCCACTGTCCTATTAAGGAAGAGAACTGACAGAGCAGTTGTTTATGCATCTCATAGCCAGCCAAGCCACCACAAATGGAAAAGGAGAAAGTGTTTAAATGCAGAAATCCATAACCTGTAGCACTGATCTATATCACTGTTTAAACTTCTGTTTCCTAACTAACTGGTCATATAAAACTAAACATTTCCATCCTCCAAAATTATTGTATTGAAATAAATCAAAGCAAGACAGTAGACTTCACCTTCTTCAACCAAGACAGTAACCCAGTCAATATCAAGTGCTCCTTAGAAAGACTGAGAATGTATTTAAATTCCTAAGTGAAAGCAATTCTGAAAAACAATAGATCTGTAAGGGTTTGAAACATATCTCCTATGGGAAGAGTATTTTCTTCTGGTCAGAGTCTAGTTAAAGACCATACAGAGGACAAAGTTAAGATGCTGCCCACTCTTATTATCACTTCATGACACATCAAGTAGGCTGTAAGTTGGGGGTTGGAATGAGATGATCTTTAAGATACTTTCCAACCAAGCCATTCTACGGTTCTATGGTTTGTAAAGTTTCCTCTTCTCCCAGTACAGCTAACTACAGCATAGGATTCAGAAAATGCACATTCCAACTCTAAGAAACAGAACTTTGCAATGCTTGGTCCACCTACTCGATGGAGAACAGAAGAATGTAAATAGTTTTAAGTCTTCTCAAAAAACATAAAAGAATCCAGTACCTCATGAGCATTTTCTTCTAAGATACATGAATTTTGAAATTTTCTCAAAGAATAACTACAAATTGGTAACATGTTAATGGGGAAGACATGAACAAGATAACTGCATATCTACCTTTGTCCGCTTCTGGATTTTCCTGCACAGTTGCTTCCTTAAACAAAAAGAAAAACATATCAGAGATCTACACAAAAATCAGTCTCCATTTTTAATCTAATGCAAACTGGTTAATTCTCTGCCCACCCTGGCTTTAAAATGGTATATCAGAAGCTGACAATAATTTGTAGTTTTCCATTATCTATACAATCTATGTAATATCTATATTACAAGCAGGCCAGCAAACCCATCAGAGGCCACAGCTTTGTATCTCCTATAAAACAGGAGAGAGAAAAAGAAGGTGGAGGAGAAATTGAGGGTGAGGAAACAGTGGGAAGTTGCCTCCCCCACCAACTGACTCCCCAGGGAGAAAAAGTAGAGTGTAATTATCAATAGTTTCTGAGAGATGGTTCCAAAAGCACAAAGATGATGGCAATGCTGAGTACAGTGTCAAAAAAAAAGACATTCTTACAGCTGGTAAGGTGTTCCCTTTTTCCTCCTGTATGACTGGCTGGACAGACACATGAGAAAGGCTTTCTACATCAGTAGCCATTGGCACATCTGGGATATTCACAGATATATCCAGCTGTAAAAATTATTTTGAAAGCATTTCAGTTCATCAGCCCCGGCAGAAAATCTGTCAAATACATATTTTTTTTCCAAATAAACCACATGCTTAGCAGATATTAAACATTTCATAGGATCCCTCCATAAATCAAGTACTAAACAATACTGCCGATTAAAGAAGGAAGCAATTGGAAGAACTGGCAGTGCTGCTTGTATCTAACTAGAAGCATCAGAAAACCTACATTATCTGGCAGAGACTTTTTGAGCTGGCTATTCAAATCAAATGAGTTTCATTGATTTTCTCATTTCACCTGCTTTTCAAGTCTTCGGGGAAAAAAATACTAAGAGCTTCAGATACTTGCCATTTTCAGAAACATGGACTTGAAATATGGCAGAGCTGTTACAATACGGTCAGTGAGGTTCTTATGAAAATTGCTTCATCTATGCAATTAACAAAAGCTTGCACTTTCACTGATACTTTCCACGGATCTATTTAAATCTGGAAACAGCTGAGTCCTCAGGCATCTAACTGTATTCTTTACTATCATTCATTACTCCTGTGTGTTATACCAGGTAACCTGTTATCATCCCCATACTTAGTATTGCACATCTCTGAAAGGCAAAGATTCAGCAAAACTTTCCCTGCAACAACTCTGCTCTCCCTTATTGTTCTAGAGTTTCCCAAAGCATTTTGACTGAGCTTCAAATTCTCTTGCTGTTTCACCCAGAGCAAGAAACAATTTGATTAATTTACGTAAAAAAGCAGGATTTCAACAGGAGGAAAGAGGAAGACTAGTAGTAGTAAACCAAAAGGAGAGCTGGAGGCAATTTCCTCTCTAGTGTTTGTTTAACTGAGATGATACTAAGTCTTGCTACAGTCTTAAGAGTTCTGAGACTAATTCTAGTCTAAAACCACCATTAAACACCAGGCCTGTACTCTAGGCTTAAAGTTACTAACTCTAATAGTGGTCCATGGAAGAGGCAAAACATACAGCTTTTGAAAAAACAAATGCCAATGTAGGGACCACAGCCTTTGGATCTGCCCATGATAGACACAGCAGGATCTCCCCTGAACACGCTCCAGCCTGTGGAAGAGTTACACTGGAACACGGGGAAGGAGTGGAGTCCACTGCGATGTCAAACACTACAGCCTGAACTAAAGGGATATAGGGTTGGATCTTGTAACAGATATACATTTAAACTTAACCCACTGTTTAAGTTTTATGTTATAGGAAGTACTATAACATGAACCATACCAACAAAGGAGGGCAAACCTCAAGAGAAACCAGAAATTGTACTGGTGATCAAGCTGAGCTGGCTTTGGCATAAAAAATTGAACATAACACACCACTTCAGCTGTCCTGAACAACCATCATAATAAATGGAACACAGGTCATGGACTAAATGAACTCAGTGGATACTTGACAGACATTTCATGGGGGTGGGCCAGAGACCAAGGGAATGTTATCCATGTATACATCAAAGGACCAGAAGGGAGGTTGTGGTTAAATAAGGATGCACTGAATAGCATAGGACAAGTAAGTGACAAGTATTATGGAATGAAGGGAGGTGGAGGCTGTACTAGGTATAGACAGGATGAAGCTATAGGAAGAGGAGGAATGAGGCATTTGTGATTATGGTGTTGGTCTTCCCAAGTAACCCTTATGTAGGCATAATTTCACCCTGCTTTTCAGGAAGCACACTGCTAGTGCAAAGGTGAATAAATTCCCTATTTTTGCTTTGCTTTCACACGCAGCTTTCACGTTGCCTATGGAACTGTCTTTATACCAATCCAGTCTTTATATCAATCTTCCCACTTTTATTCCCAGTCTTGCTGGAGAGGGGGAGTGAGGAAACAGCTGCATGGGTGACTTGTTGGCTGGGGTCAATCTATCACACCACTGAAGTTCCCTGATGGTGTGGCAGTGGCAGAAACCACACAGACACACATCTCTCTCACTTCCTAACATTCAAACATAGAACTGAAATGCTCTATCTGTTCAATCCTAGGCCTCAAAACATGCAGTAAGCATGTCAGGCTGTGCCTAAATCCAGTCCCAAATAAATTATCTGGTGAGCACCCTGCAGACCTACTGACAGTTCATAACTGTAATTGGATCTTAGGCTGATGTAGTTTCATTCTGAACCAAGTACGTGTGTCAAGTAAACATTCTTGCTACTGTCAACACTATTCTTAATGAATTAAACTAAACTGGGATGAAAAGAAAACAAGTGCTAGTAATTTCAATTAGAATAAAAGCTTCTGTTTGAACAAACAAAACAAACATGCATATACAGAACACAGCTACATCATACCTCTTCCATCGTTTCCTCTATCTGAACAGGAATAGGTTTAGGAGATCTAAGGCCTACAGGAACAAACACTGGAGCTTTGTTTACTTCCTCTAAAGCAAAACATTCATCTTCATCATCAGGTTCAAAGTCATCTGCTTCCTCCTCATCCTCTTGAGAAGCCCGGAGAGTCACCAGGCTGTTTGTTTTTGAACTTCTCTGCTCCTTCACAGGTTTCCTTCTGTGGGCAGTTTTCATGCTTTTGCCTCTAGTAACACTCAGTTTCACTTCTTGTCTTTGATTCCCCTTCTCACAGTAATCGGCCTCACATTCAGAGGAAGAAGATGAACCAGTTCTTAGCTCCAATCCATGTTTTGGTAGTGCTATCGGTTTTGATGACTTCCTAGATTGTCTTCTAGAACATATAACAAGAGCATATAACATGAGTATGTTAAAAATAATCAAGTCTAATACAATCCAAAACATTAAAAAAGAGACACCACAAATCAAAACAAACTCAATGAAAAGAAAAGGAGAAAAGGATCACTGTGATCAACAATACAATCCTGTTACTTCCTGACACACACTGGCAAAAATGCATTCAGATATTACTCCATCTGAAAACCAAATCTTCATGTATGCACGAAGTACTGATTTTAAGTATGCAGTAAGCAGTTTCAGAGTGGTAAAAAGCTGCATTATGAACTTTGCAAGATACATAATTTTTTATTAGAAATAGAAAAATTAACTTTCATCTTCAGATAGGTTAAAGTTGCAAACTTTAAATCATAGGAACTTCTCTAGTTCTCCTTTGCTAAAAGTACAGTACACAACCCAAACTATGAGATTTTAGTTAATCTTACTAATACCTAGAAACCAGAACTGTTAGATGATAACTAATTATCTGCTCATGTTTCCTAGAACACAATCTCTTTGAATTAGTTACCATCTCCATCCTCAAAGTGATGGTCACAACCACTTTAGGCAAATAAAAACAATTCCAAATTTCACCTTTAAAATAGCTTTCATAGTCAACTTATAGGAAGATGAAACCAAGTATGAACAGAGGGGACTTCCAGCACAGTTTGTTTAGATAAATCCCATAATCTCTTTGTCCCCAAAAAGGGTATTTTAAAGTCCTTCTTATAAAATCCAGAATTTTTACTGAGATCAAAGTGGACCCCAGAGTAGGCTGGTGAGAGTGCTGGCTGTGTTCATTTTATGAGGCTGCAAACAGAGTAAAAGGTATAGGAATATCTGCATACATCTGGTATGATTCAGGTGGAAGACAGAAATGCTAACATCCTGCATGTGTTCTCTCTCTGACACACACACTTCAGAACTATGGCTAGTTATTAAGGTCTAAGAACAAAAAAAATCAGTTGAGCATATAAACCAAAATTAGCTGTTTTACCTTGTCTGATTCTCTGATTTTTTTTGCTGAGATGTAGAAAGCTGAGAATCTTCTTGTTCTATTTGACTCTCACTCTCTAATGATGTCTCTGGAGACTGGAAACTACTATTCTGCCTCATTCTTTTACAGGACGGTTTCTCAACAGAGTCTGTAAAATCATGTTTTCTTGTAGCCTCAGTGAAGGATGCTGCTTCTTCCATGTTACTGGAGTTTTGCTGAAAAGAAGATACAATTGCTATCATATTAAGTATCACATTTTTTAACTCATTTTTGTAATACAAGAATCTGAAGAGCAAATTTTGAAGTTGCTGAACACATTCAGCTGCAATCTGATAGCACAGGTCATTTTGTCCCTATTTTTTCTTTTTATTTCAGATTTTAAAGAAGTGCAATTAGATGGTATTAAACATGATGCCTGACTTTCCAATTGATGTTAACTAACACGCCAACTCCATACACAACTTATCAAGAGCAACACTTCAGCAAGTGGAAAGATAAATCATTTTCTGTTTTCTAAACATGTTTGTCTCCTGTTCATTTGAGAATAAAACATGAAGGATGGAATTTTTTTTTTTTTCTGCCCTGGGAACCAACTAAAAAGAAGAAACTACCACAGTTTACATAACTGAGTTTAAATGTTATTCAAACACACACAAAATCACACCACAAAACGTAAGTAATATTATATTTAGCAAGACTATATAAGAGAACCATAGAATGGCTTAGGTTGGAAGGGACCTTAAAGATTGTCTAGTTCCAGCTCCCCCTCCAAAGGCAAGGTTGCCAACCACCAGATTAGGTTGCCCAGGGTCCTATCCAACATGGACTTGAATGCTTATAGGCATGGGGCATCCACAACTTCTTTGGGCAACCTGTTCATCCTCGGAGTAAAAAATGTCCTCCTAACATCTAATCTAAATCTCCCCTCTTTTAGCTTAAAGTCATTTCGCCTTGCGCTATCACTATCAGACTGTGTAAAAAGCCAGTCTTCTTCCTGGTTATAAGCTCCCTTCAAGTACTGGAAGGCTACAATGAGGTCCCCCTAGAGCCTTCTCTTCTCCAGGGTGAACAAGCCCAGTTCCTTAACTGTTCTTCATAGGAGCGGAGCTCCAGCTCTCTGATCATCTTCGTGATCCTCTTCTGAATATACTCCAAAAGCTCTATGTCCTTCTTGTGTTAGAGGCCCCAGGCAGTGCTCCAGATGGGGCCACATGATGGCAGAGCAGAGGGGGACAATCACCTCCTTCACTCTGCTGGCTACTGCTCTTTAGGTACAGCCCAGAATACAGCTGGCCTTCTGGGCTGCAAGCATTGCTGGATCATGTCAAGTCATGTCCTTCTCCACAGGGCTGCTCTCAAGTCCTTCTCCCAGATGTGCATACACACCATGATTGCCCTGATCCAAGTGCAATACTTGGCTTTGTTGAACCTCATTAGGTTCACGTCGACCCACTTCTCAAACATGTCCAAGTCCCCTTGGATGGCATCCCTTCCTCCTGTTGTATCAACTGCACCACTCAGTATCATCAGCAAACTTGCTGAGGGTGCACTCAATCCTACTATCCCAGTCATTGATAAAAATGCTGAAAAGCACTGGTCCCAAGATGGAGCCCTGGGGAAAACCACTCATGACCAGCCTCCACCTGGATATAGAGCCATTGCCCACAGTACTCCAACTGCAACCATCCAACCAATTCCTTATCTACTGAATAGTCCACCCTTCAAATCTATATCTTTCTAATTTAGAGACAGGAAAGTGATATGGAACCATATCAAAGTCCTTTATTTTTTTTTTTTTCCTATAGGAATCATAGGTTCAAGGAACATCAAGTTTTGCTCATATATGTAGAAACTTTATGACAGTAAATAACGTATATCTATTCTCACAAAAAAATCTGCTCAGATAGGAATAGAACTGTTACTCGAAAACTACACAGTTCTGCTCAAAAATTAAAAAAGAAAACCATCAGTAAACATATTTTTACCAACTACGGGTACTTAGCTGAGATAACTGAAAGATTTTAGTAATCCACCACAAAAACAAGGATCACCAGGAAAAAAAAAAAAAACTAATTTACATGCCACGAACTTTGATAGAAAAGGAATCAGTATCAGATAGCTCAGGACTACTGAAGGAACTGAAGTAGAAAAAGTCTGAACTTTGTTGACATACATATCAACTTATAAACTGACTCATACTACTAGAAAAATGTGAGTTCTAGGTAGTATTAGATACTGGGAAACTGTCTTACTATTCATTGTTTAATGGACAAAAAACATTAAATTCAATGGCAATGGTATAAACATGCATTTATGATAATCACTAAATCACAGAATGGCTTGGTTTGGAAGGGACCTCAACGATCAAGTTTCAATCCTCCTGCCATGGGCAGAGAAATTCAGATTTCTGCATGTAAACTATATAACTTTATTCAACATCGTACATTAAATATTTCCTCAGTATTTAGATGTTAACTCAGCATCATTTCCAATAGTGAAGCACAAAAAATGAAAGCATCACCTTAGCCTTCCATATTTATATACTGGACTTTTTATGTCATCTTTGAGTTCTAAGAAGCTAAACACAAGAACTGAGGTATAAACAGGCTCAAAACATGTGATCAACACTTACCATCGATAAGCCTGTTTTTTCTAACAAATGCTCTTCTGCATTTCTAGTCTCAGTATTGTCTTCGTCTCTTCTGTTTCTATGCTCTTCGGAATGACCCCTTTTTTTATGAGCTCTCGTTAGGTTTGGCATTGGGCTCCTCAGGGATACCCTTGCTTGCAGTGAAGACTTTGTACCACACTGATTACTCTCTTCTCCAGAACTTAATTTTTCATTTGACCTAGAAAAATATATTTTTCAACTTTTACTTTTCAGGCACTACAAAATACATCCTACAAGCTTATCTTACTGCCAAATATTTAGAACATACAGTTAGAAATGAATTCAAGTGTTCTGCATATTTATTTATTTACTTAAACAAAACAGAGTTGAAAGAGTTCAAAAAAAAAAACCAACAAAAAAATTACACAATTTGCTGTTCTGCAGTAATGGACCTTTTAGTTTACTTCTGGAAAAACCTTTCTGGAGGAAAACAACATTAAGATGTTAGGGAGAGATAAAAGTTACAGCCACCATGGTCCCCCTAGATTAATTAACCACGGGAACACTATCTTAATTAATTCCAGTATTCAAGGTATTACTGCTTTTAAACAGGATAAAATTCTCACCTCTCTTCAATTACATTCAGACCAGTGAATAGAAATCTGAAGCTCTTAAACAAAGCAAGGAGGATCAAGGAAACTACAGGCTGTTCTGCCTCATCTTGATCCTGGAGAATGTGATGTAACAATAAATTCCGAAAACCACTTCCAAAACCATGAAAGACAAGCTTAACCAAACTGATAGTCTTCCTGATAAATAACTGACTTGGTAGGCAAAGGGAGAGGAGCAGAAATTATCTACTTTGACTCCAGCAAGGCTTCCAACACTACCTGCCCTAGCACCTTCATAAAAGAAACTGATAAATTTTGGGCTGAATGAGCAGACAGTAAGGTAGACTGGAAATTGGCTGAACAGCTGGGCCCTAAAGGTAGCAATTGGTGTTGCAAAAACTAGTTACAAGGCTAGTAACTAAGGGCTACTGACTACAGGGGTCAATACTGGCTCCAGTCCTCCTTATCATCTCATAAATGATCACGATGATGCAGAAGATCCTACCCTCAACAAAACTGCAGATGACACAAAACTGAGAGGAATGACTGATATGCTAGATGCTCATGCTGCCATCCAGAGGGACCTGAACAGGCTGCAGAAATTGGCTAGTACCTAGCTGTCCGGTCTTTTGGCTTGCCTGGGCTGCACTGAGTGAACAGGTACTGTCTTGAGCTGCATATGTTGCTCTGAAAGTAATGCCTCCTATTTATTTCCAGGGAAACTACAACTACTACAAAGAGCACAATATCATTACTTGATGAGACAAATTCTAATCTAGAAATCATTATTTTTCAGCACAGTCATCACCATCAGCCACACATTTTCACCAGTGATGAACAAGAACCTGCAGGCTACGCTCATAAAAATCTGTACAAACAGAGGTATCACTGTCACTGCTGCTGAAACACACCACCAACATCTCACTGTGCTCACATCCACCGTGTGGTCTCCATAAACATTCAGTAAGCACTGATGAATGTCAATGGCTGCTGCTTTTTTCTACACAAAGAAATTCAACTCCATCCCTTTGCTTCATTCCTACTTTCATGTCAGACACCATTCTGTCAGACTGTCCCACTGCTGCCACCTGTTGCATGGCAACAACATGGAATAGTATACTGATGTGAAGGTTCAGTCTCTACTGCCATACCACTGACATGTGTCTGTGACATCATGGGCCAACATAACAAAACAGGAAGCATTACTTTTGGAGCAGCTCTCAATAAATACATGAACTGTATTATATATGTTAAGCAAAAAAAATCTTATTTTAGTATTTTAATGTTTTATTACAACAAAAAATAGAATGAAACCACAAAACTAGTGGGATATTGGGCCTTCTTTTTGTGCAACTAATGAACCAATCCCCGGTTTGATGGCAATGGCTGCAATTCTTAGTGAGTTCTCAAAGTGTTCATCACAGATTTCTGATGTAATATCTAACAGCCAGCATGGCTCAGAGCCAACAACTCAAAAACTTGTTGCTGTATGGAAAGAAGTGGACAAGTAGTGTATCACTATTTAAAACAAATGAAAAACAAAAGACCAAAAACTAAATCAACAGTAGTTCACCCTAACTAAAAAGTGTGCACTGAAAACATGGGATGAAGCTGCCTACAGGCACTGGAACCAAAGAATCAGAGAAATATAAGTAAGAGGAACAAAAGAATTGACATCTTCAAAAGACCTATCTTTATGCATCAAATGAAAACTTCTCACATGTGATTTTAGCTAAACTCTAACCTTACCTGCTTTGTTCACACAATAGGCTTTCAGAAATACAGGGCACCTGAGACATCTCTTCCTGTGCCTGTTCCTCACTGCTCAATATGTCTGCTTGATGCAATGCAGCTTCATTTTCACCCTTTGATTTGCAATAAAATAGAAGTATTATCCATTTCAACAAAAAGAAAAAAGGATAATCAAGCAAGGTTATAAAGCAGAAGTGCATTTATAAAAACACAAAGAAGACTTTAGCTCTTACAGAAAAATAGACTATCTTATGCCTTCTTTTGATATTTTCTGGATTCCTCAACACAGACTTCAATCATTCAAGCAGAAAAGAAACAAATGAGCTAAATGCCTGTCTTTATGTATTGCAAAATACAAAACAAAAAAACTTGCATTCTAGTTACTTAAATGAACATAATCCTTTTATCTGTCATGCAACCCAACCAAAACTAGATCCTCCTTTTTCCAGAAAACATTAATACTACAAATTGTAGACTTCACTAATTTCATACCTGCAATATCTCAATATACAAGGGTCTGTGGGATTTCTTTCATAGCAGATGGTGTCTCTGCTTCGGGGAACTAAAGTTGAGTGTTCTAATACAACTGCCTAAGATAGAACGTGTAACTTGGAATCACATTTTTGAAGGCAAAGTAGCTATTCTTTGTAGACTTACGATGGCAGACACATTACAAGCAGACTCAGTTTTCTGCACTTCCAAGTCATCTGCTTCAGATTTTTTATCCTCATTATTTTCTTGTATTTGCAGTTCCTTCCTTCTAACACCTTGTCCCAGGTTGGGCCTGTACTTCTGGAATCCGCTCCTCACTAACTGGACAGGTTGAAGAGGTGTTTGTTTACTTTCACCTTGAGTTGTGATTTTTCTATCGATGCTAAGTCAACAGGAAACAAACAAAATCTAATTTAATACAAAAGCATGTCATTAAAAAGCACAGGTTCATTGTATTCATAATATGAAACACTTTTTGAAAGACATTACACAAATGTAAATTTCTGCTATGTGTTAAGTTATGCACACAAATCTTTCTTTAAGCAAATGGGTATAGGCATTAATCTCCTGACTGCTTCCACAACAGAAATAGTACAGTCAGGACCCTAATTTTTCAGGAAGTGAAATTCCAGGTTTTTAAGGGACTAGTGGATGGGATTCTCCTGAAAATAGCCCTCGTGGATAAAGAAGCAGAAGTGAGCCAGCAGATATTTAAAGACATCTTTCTTGGAACACAAAAGCCCTTGATTCCCACGTGCAAGACAGTGGGCAAGGAAGGCAGGAAACGAGCATGGTTGAGCCAGGACTTCCCAATTAAACTGAAATGAAAGAGGGAATGCACAGACAGTGGAAGGAGAGACGCACATCCTGGGAAGAATACTGAAATACTGACAGAAGTGCAGGAATGGGATCAGGAACGTTAAATTGACGTGGGCAAGGGATTCTAATAGGTACATGAATCAGTAAAGGAAGACAAAAGAAACTGCAGCTCCTCTGATGAATGAAATAAGGGTATCTGCAAACAAACAACAAGGAAAGTGCTGACACAACTTTATCTCAGTTTTCAACAACTGCTCATCCCACATTTCCCAAGTCCCTGAATCTCAAGGTAGGGTCTGGGGGAATGAAATCCCACCCATATTAGGAGAAGATTGGGCCTGAAATCACACAAGGAATCTGAAAGTACTCAAGTCCATGGGAACAGACAGAATGCATCCCATGATCCTGAAGGAACTGCCAGAGGAAGTATCTAAGCCAGTCACCACCAAATTTGAAAAATCATGGCACTAAGTCCTCAGTGACTGGAAAAAGGGGAAACATCACACAATTTTTTTTTAAAAGGGTATAAGAGAAGACCTTGTGAACTGCTGACTAGTCTGCCTCACCTCCGTGCCTGTTATGATCATGGAACAGATCCACCTGGAAGCTCTGTTAATGTACATGGAATACGGGGAGATGATTAGAGACAGCTAACATGGCTTCACATAAGGCAAATCACGCTTAACTAATCTAGGGGCCTTTTACAATGGAATGACTCTGCTGGCAGATATGGGAAAAGCGAATGATGCCATCTACCTTGATTTCAGTAAGGCCTTTGATATGCTCCCCTGTGGAGTACGGCTCAAGCATAGTCTGCTGAAGAAAGGGAGAGGTCATGCAAGGCTGGAGAACAGGATAGGGCATAGGTCCATTAACTGTCCTCTGGTTGATAACGAGAACTGCCCCTAGCCATGCAGGTCAGACAAGGCTATAGCTATGCCTCTGTCACTCCACTTGCATTACCTATGTTTAATGACGTGCGGCCTAGTACTCACATCAAGGGCCTGAGCTACGACTGGAAGTTGTCAAGGAATAAAGTGCTGCCTTTGGCAAAAACATGGAGACCATAAAATCATGTGATGATTAACATTTAAACAATCCATGACATTTAAGGGAACTGAAAATGACACCTTAAGGAACTAGACATTTCTCCACTTTTCTGCAAAGTCATGCATTTTTCATACCCCTGCTTATATCTTTGTTTGCATACCTTGTAACATCTCATCCCACCCCTCCCCCATTTATCATGGCAAACCACATGTGGAAGTGGTATAAAGTCAGGATGCTGGAGGACAGCTTTCAGAGCTCCCCTCAGCTGGCCTGAGACCCCCCAGCTTGCAAGACCCCATCCTGCAACGGACACATCAGGTCATAAAACCTTTCCTACCCTAATTTACCTTCCTCCCAGAACACTGATCGATCATAGGCTAATACATTATTTGCTTAGAATACATACGATTATAGATATATGTATATCTTGCTCAGAGCACATTTAATAAACAGTTTTGGTGCACCTTATCAGTGTCAGTGAAGTATGCCGCAGTCACTGTCTTTTTGCTGGGCAAAATAAATCAAGGAATGGGGCAGGAAACCCCCCCCCAACGCACTTGCTTCTAAATTGGAGAGATGTGGATGTGACGGATGGATGATTAGATGGATTAGGAATTGGCTGAATAGACACATCCAAAGAATTGCAGTTAACAGCTCAATGTCCAAATGAAAAGCAGTAACAAATAGTGTCCCTCAAGAGTCCGTAATGAGAGTAATACCATTTAGCGTCTTTGTTAATGAGAGACAGTGGGGTTGAGCATATCCTCAGCCAATCTGTGGATGACATTAAGCTGTGTGGTAAAGCTGACGTGACAGAAGGAAGGGATGCCATTCAGACAGCCCACAAGAAGTCAGCCCATGCGAATCTCACGAAGCTCAACAAAGTTAAGTACAATGTTCTCCACAAGGGTTAGGGGTAATCCCAATACCCGTAAAGAATGGAGGGTGACTTGAATGACAGCAGTGCAGTGGATAAGGGCTTAAGAGATACTGGTAGATCAAAAACTGGATATGAGCTGGCAATATGCTCTTGCAGCCCAGAGGCAATTATATTCTGGTCTGCATCAAAAATAAACCAACAGGTTGAGGGAGGTGTTTCTCCCCACCTACTTAGCTTTCAAGAGACCCCACCTAGAGTACTGCATCCAGTTCTGGGATCCTCAGCACAAGAAAGATGCAGATGTATTAGAGAAGGTACAGAGGAGCACCACAAAAATGATCAGAGCCAGAAAATCTCTCCTGTGAAGAAAGACAGAGAACTGGGTTCATTCAGCCTTCAATAAAGAAGGCTGGGGGAGACCTTACTGAATCATTTCAACATTTAAAGTGGGCTTATAACAAAGACAGAAAAAGACTTCACAAGGGCTGATAGTTACAGGACATGTGGAAATGGTTTTAAAATAAAAGAGGGTGGACTGAAATTAGATAATAGGTAGAACAGTGGTTAGATACTGGAAAACGTTGCCCAGAGTTGTGGGTGCCCCATACCTACAGGTGTTCAAGGCCAGCTTGGTTGGCAGCTTTGAACAACCTGATCTAGTGGGAGTTGTCCCTGCCTAAAGCAGGGGAGTTGGAACAAGATAGTTTTTAAGATCCCTTACAGCCCAAACCATTCTGTTAACCTAAAATGAACATTCATTCATTTGATGCTTAGCATAGCAGTAACTAGAGCTTTAATACAACTAGCGTTAAAACTACAAGTAACATTCAGTATTTTTATTAGACTTTCTTAGTCAATTGGAAATCCACTAGCAGAATGGTTTCCTTTTCAAATGCCTTCATTGTTAACCAAGATATAATTGTAGCTAGACCCTTACCCAGCTTTAGTACTTGAGGCCTCATTTTGGTTATCTACAGGTAGACAGGCCTCCAGTTTGCCATACTCCGATCCAGAAAGTGTGTCTGGGGACTTAAAACCTGAGCTCTCAGAAACATCCTGAGGGCCAACTGACTTTTCCTTTCCTAAGGATTCCAATGACTGCAGGACTTCACAGTTCTCTGCTTTCTGAAAAATAGGAAAAAAAAATATGAGCAAGAAAAAGACATGGTACTAAACCCAAAACGGAGATATTTTTATGTCCACAAAGCTCAGTACTGACGACTCCTCAATGCATTTCCTGTCCAAAAAGACCGTCTCCTTTCAATTGCTCACTAATAATTTCCCAGGCTTTCCAAGAACAATTCATGTTTCTTTCTTCAACTAAACACCTTGCAATGTAGATTTCTTCTTTGTTATCTGTTTTCAGCACTTTTATTTCTTCACTGTCATTTCATGAAGTTCACCTCAGGTTAGAAACAACTGGAAAGTACAACAGTTTCCACAAAGAAGATCGTAGCTTTTGAAAAATAAATTGTTTCTAAAAAGATTAATCTGCCTTTTCTTTACATCACCAAATGTTTCTTACAGTTCCACAAACTCATAAGCTGAAAGCCAACTGAAGGAAAAAAAGAAAAAAGCCTTACATCTGTATCAGGAAGGATGTAACATTCATGACTACTCTGCATCAAACTTTCTTTCTTGCTGGTGTCCTCCTGTGATACACCTTTATTTATATCCATCACTTCCTTCCTACTCGTTGTTCTGAAATTTGGCTTTGGTCTCTGGAATCGACTCCCCAGTAACCGAGCTGATGAAGTAACAGTTTTGCCTTCTTGATTCTCAGGACCAGACTCCCTACAAAAACAAAGAGACAAACAGTTGATGGCATGGGACAACACGAATTCTCCAGATTATATTTCACACACTTGTATTTAATTTTCTGCAGTAGCTAGAGCAAGAGCAAAATGGACGTTTTGAAAAAGAACAACTAAGAGCACATTGAATTTCATCAAGAACCTGTATCTTATATGCTTATATGCTGACCTACTTAGTCAGCAAATGTAAGAAAGAAGCAATTTTAAAACAACTGCAAATTCAAGTCACACTTTGAGAGGAACGTAAGCATTTTACCAAATCCTTTTATCTATCCAATAATTTCTAGAACCGCAAAACAGATTTACAGCATTTTTTAAATTTTTAATTCATTAACTTTTTTTTTTTTAATCAGGAAGACAACTTATGACAGACATGTCCAACCTGTGGCTGGTGGGCCACATGTGGCTTGACCCAGCTCCACCCATCCTGCAGCCACTTCCTGCCCTGCACCATAATGGTGACAGCTCTTCCCCATCAAGCAGCTCAACCTGGCCCCAGGCACACAACCAATGCTCAGACACCACCAAACATCAGCGTGTGATCGGTGCTGTTCAAGCCAACACCAGGGCATGAGGATCCAATATCTCTGACAAACATCTTGAGAACTCACTAACAATTGCAGCCACTGTCATCGAACCAAACATCAAGGTGTCAGGTTCACAAAAAACAAGGTCAAATACACCACTAATTTTGCATTTTTGCTGCTACCTCTTTTTTTAATGTTTTAATAGAAATATTAAAAAACAAAATAAGTTGTATCAGTTACACATGTTAAAT
>JANHGO010004776.1:0-24289 GCA_024606505.1 Aquila spilogaster
AAGGCAAAGAGCACGCCTGACCAGAAGCATTAGCATCACTGCTCACTTTGTGGTGAGCAGGCCATTAACTCATTTTGGCACTGAGAAAATAAGACTGGGTTTGTGGGTTTTTTTGTTTGTTTGTTTTACTGTTTAAGTTGAGAGAACTGTAACAAGATAAAGCACCATCTGGAAAAAAAGCGAATTGGATCTGAATAGCTTAATTGATGGAGATAGGCACCTACTTGAAACCCTGTCTTCTTTTTTTTCTCCAGTCTATGGATTTGCAGTCTCTCACAACGTGTGCAAAAAGTGAGCATGAAGTTACTCTTTGCTGCTGAAGTAAGGTTTTGTACCAATATGAGGTGTAAATTATAACCTGCAAAGCTAGGAGTCAAAGAGCACACCCTGTGATACAGTGCTGATATTGGTTAACTATACAATTTTTAATGATTGATCAGGAACTGGGCACCGTCCCTCTGTTAGGGCTGTTACTGTTCAGTCAGGCTATAAGTACATTCAAAAGTCATAAACCATATAGGAAAACATTTACCATTAAGAAGTGAGAAATTTTTCTGATATTTTACTTTTCAAAAAATTATAACGTGGCTATAAGAGAGAATTCAAATATGACAAAATGATGAGCAGTCAACTGACACCAACATTTACGGGTCTTGTCTGAAGCAAAAGCAGTTGTCATTTAACCTAAAGGAATTATTCTTGCAATTCATAGTGGATGTATCTACAGTTGTAGTGCTCTTGGTCACAGTCTAGAAGCACAACAGCGAAAAGAGAATGTTTGTGACGCATTCCTGCTGCCTGTTAGAGCAGGAAAAAGATGTAGTCTAATGGAAGTAGAAGCATGGCTGTTGTCTAACCACACCTCCCATAGCCTCCAGGAATTACCCGAACTGCATAATGCTTGGCCAAGGGTAAAGCTGATAAAAGTCTCTCTCAGAAAATCTGAGGAATTCACGGAGCGGGACCAGAATTCTCCCTCCCGGAGACCCCTGAGGAAAGGGGCATAGGAGGAGAAAGACTGCTGTCCTAGAGGGGTGGGGGACAACAGGCTGGGATGGATTGAGAGAGAGAGACAGAAATGCCACAAGATACATCTCAGCGGAAGCTACAGGCCTTCCAGGATTTCCTTTCAGCTTATTCTAAAGTGTGCACTGCCACACTGAGATGGCCAAAGGGGCAGAGTTAAGGTTGCGACACTGACATTCATGGCACTCCTGCATGATACTTGGTAACAATCCAAATGTGAGGTAGGACCTTCTGTGAAATGCAGATGTTCTATAAAGTTTCAATAGGGTCTTCCTTTAAGGAAAGACCTCTTCCTCTTCCTTACAGGATGCTCATAATCCTAACAACAGTTCCATGACCCAGTCCTTCAGCACCCATGAGCTCCCTGCTGACACTATGGAGCTTCAGCTGCCAACTCAGCTTTTCTAAAGCTATCTGCTCTTGAGATGCTTCTGACCATGTCTGTGGTGAGGGACTGCTTCAGAATGGAAACAGACTTGTTTGGGCACTCACATGTCAATAGCTGTGGCACTGACAGACTAGTTCTATCACAGTGTTGTGAAATTAGACATCATCTTAACTGTCTTGCAGAGTTTCTATTTTTTAAGTGCTCAGGGCTTATCCCCTCCGTGTTGATCTCTTTGGATATCAGGTTTAACCTGAAAATCAAGATTGCATCTCCCGTTTCAAGTGCACAGCACAAGAACAAGCTCCTGTGCAGCAGAACAACAGGACATCCCTTCCCATTATTTCCACTTTGACCAGGAGACAAATGTATCGATGGCTGAATTTCTGCCACTTGCTAGAAGTCTTCAGGGCCATCCTGGTAAACTGCACAGGAAACTCTACTTCGATTTTCTTCTCCTTTTTATTTCCAGTCACTGTGAGCTAGCAGTGGAAGGAAGCACCTGAATCTTGTTCAGGTGATTTCCAGGCACCACAATGAATGCCAAAGTGACACTGAACTGATGAGGTGTAATCAAGGTGTTTTAATGTTCAACTCTGTTGAAATTTTACCCTCTGCAAACAAGCTCAGAATGACTAATGGTACAGCTTTTTGAGTCAACAGACACAGCTTCTAACATACATGCAATATAACCTTGACTCTTGCTCATCTTATTTTTTTTTCAAATCCCCTTATTCATTTCTACCGGCACCACCTGAATGCATTAATCCTGAAAATCCTTAACAGAAAAAAATTGCTAATTGTGCCGTGCTTTTGAAGCAGCCTATCACAAAGAGGTTTTCCTTGAAATACAAATGACACCTTCAAATTCGTCTTCTTTCCATAAATAAATCTATTCTAATGAGGTCGTTTGTGCCAAGCGCATTTTCTGCTCCCCAGCGTTAATCTGCTGGCAAGTCTCCTCAAGCCTTTAGAGTAATCAGTAGCATCATTCTCAGTATTCAGTCACAGCTCTCCTGAATGAACGTAGGCTGTAGTGGCACACAGTCCTTCAAACCAGGGCCAGGCTACTGGGGCAGCACGAGCTAATGAGGGCTGATCTGATTGAACTCTGGAAAAACGAATTCCCTTCTTGCTCTCCTTCAGCAAATTGATAGATATGGCAGAGAACCTCCATTCCACAGGTACAGATCACTACAAAATTCTGCCTGTACTTATGCTGCAGTACCATGAACACTGTCCAGGTTTTCTATTGTAACATGAATGTATAAAAATGTACAATCCATGCTGGAACAAGAAAACCGTTTGTACTGTATACAGAAAAGCACTCAGGCACCCTTTTAAGTATAGTTGAAACTGCCAAGAGGCAAGCACATCCTAACTCATGTTCTAGATAGAAAGGGATGTAAACTCTCTGGGGCAGAGTATGCTCTCCCTGTAAAAATACGCATTTCATAAGGATCTTTGTTCCCTGCACCCTTTGGAAAATGAATGAACATTGCCACAAATACTAAATATTTCTGGTTACTTCATTATGACTTAACCTACACAGTAAAAAGAAAAATTCATAGAATCATTAAGGTTAGAAAAGACCACTAAGATCATCTAGTCCAGCCATCAATCCATCACCTCCCTGCCAGCTAACCATGTCCCTAAGTCACTGAGGAGTTGTGAGTTGTGGTTGATGGATTATCTGTGGCTAGTGTCGCTGTTGCTAGATGAAAATACAAAGAGAAACAATAAACTGCACCCCTGTGAACGATGACGCTGGGTGGAATAATTAGAATTGCATTGTGCAAAACTTGCTGTCATGGTGGATCAGAGAAGTTACACTGAGCTTCTTAAAACATGCACAGGGCTAACAAACTACAGCTCCTCAGCACCAAAATGCAGAATCCAGTTTCTCTTTCTTTCCTTTTATTTCATTAACACAAAGTTCTCCTGCAATGAGTGTCTGCAAACACCTTTTTCACACCTGGCAATCACACTGGCAATGGGAATAAAGGGATTTAAGAGAGAAACAGAGCCTGAAGGGGACAGCCAGCTAACCAGGAGTTGTACAGAGCATTCCTAGAAGATGTATTTCCCAGAGTAAACAGAAGGTCTTGGAAAACAGAGGATAACTTAGCACAGCCTTGAAGCTCCTCTGCCTTGCCCTAGAGAGCTGGTAAGTACAAAGGTAGAGCTTTTCCCTCAACCCCAGGCCAGGGGCCTGGCTCAGGAAGGACTGAACCTAGTTTTTGCTTACATTAAGCCTGATTCATGAATGCGTATAAGTTATTTTGCAAATTTGCACTCACAGAGATTAACGCAACCCAAAGATGACAAAAGTAAGCAAACCAAACTCTTCCTCAGCAGCCATTAAAGCCACTGCTTTTCAAATGAAAAATGTAGGACGGTGCTTGAGTATATACAAAAATAGGTGCTGTGTCTGTAAAATGTGTATTTGCATAAAAGCCAGCTCCTTTTCTGAAAGCTGTTGCAATAGGAAACTATTAAAATAAAACACACAGCGAATGAATAATTTAGAGATCTAATTTGTATGAATCTTCTTCAAAAATACATGTATGTTGAAGGAGAAGGCAACTGACCATTAAAGTACAGAGCCATGAGCTCACTGTGGAAAAAAGGATATTTTTAGCCGAATTAAAAAAAAAAAAGCTTTCTATTCAAGGCTTCATATCATGCTGTATTAAATTATAAGAGTGTAAACTGGTTTTGATTTGAGAAGAAATGGCATAGCAAGATGCGATGTGTCAGAAACGTAATTGTATATTGCACGCTGATGCTCTGCTTGTCTTCATTTTGTTGGAGGCTGACCAAACTCGGAAGCTCATCATAGCCAGGAGAGTTTTAACCCTCGAGAGTCCAGTCCCACAGCTCTTAGACACAGGATTAATATGTTCCCCTTGTGTCATCAAAAAGGCAATTTTTGTTAGTTAAGAATTTACAGGAAATAAATCCCCCAAAGTATAGTTACAGACACTGGGGCTGGAGGGGAGCCCTGTCTCTGAAAATTAGGCAGTAAGGATCAAACCTGCAAAAACATTAGGGGCTGAGGTTGCCCAGAGAAACTGTGGTGCCCCATCCCTGGAGTGCTCAAGGCTAGGTTGGATGGGCCCATGGCAGCCTGATCTGGTGGGTGGCAGCCCTGCCCACAGCAGGGGGTTGGCACTGATTGGGCTTTAAGGTCCCTTCCAACCCAAACCATTCTGTGATTCTATGATTGATTCTATTAAAAAAATCATCTTTTGAGAGTCCTCCCCACTGTGAAGGGAATGTTAATGGCAAAGAGGTCTTGCAGCTAAGCACATGCCAAGAATCTGGCTCTGAGTTCTGATAGTGCCAATCTCCACGTTGCCACATCAGTGCCAGGAGAATTACTGACCTTGATTCGTCAAACCTCTTCCCTTCCTCCAGGGAACGTGACTGGAAAAATAACTCCTGAGTGGCCTACCTACAGGAACAGTGACTCCTGGTTGGAGAATAGACACATGGTGAGCTCGTATGTTGGAGGTCTGAGAGTTACAGGATGATGTTGGAAAACCAGCAGCTCTTTCATATTTGTGCTCCTGTATTATACCCATAGTGAGGAGGACCTGAGAGATCCTCCCCATGCCAAAAATCTCACCAGCTGTCGATGTAGTTCAGAAATTAGGCTACCTTCTATCTATAAACTCAAAGCTTTAACTCATAATGACTTGCTACTGAATGTCAGTGCTCAGGAATGGAACTGTTCAGGAAAAATAGAATCATAGAACCATTAAGGCTGAAAAAGACCACTAAGATCATCTAGTCCAACCATCAGCCCATCACCACCATGCCCAGTAACCACATCCGCCAGTGCCACGTCTACACGTTTTGTGAAAACCTCCAGCGACAATGACTCTACCACTGCCCTGGGCAGCCAGAAAAGCCAGATCTTGATTCCAAAGCACTCCTACTTATTGAAAGAAAAGCGAATGATTATTCTGAGTAGGTGACAAATCCAAAAGCAACAAGAAAAAAAAAGAACAATAAAATTCAGCATTTCACTCAACAAACGTCCTAGAAGGCTTACCTGAGATTAGCTGATGAATGCATGACCTGTTTAGTCCTGTACTTACTTCAACCCGTACTTCAACTCTAGGCTCTTCTTATTAACCCGTAATTTGGCTGTTCATGTGGTGTTGTCTATCAGGCTAAAGGGCATTTGATGGTGGATAAAAAAAATTGAATGAAAAATTCAAGAGATGGCAGTTGCAAATTGAGTGAAGAATTAACCAAGAGACTCACTTTGAGAACAATGAGCTTCCCAGCCAGCGCAAGAGTCCCTCTGTCCATATACCTGAAGGTCTAATGTAGCTGATCATAGCTGCAAAACATTGACTATGGAGGGATTCTGACTTGCAGAGGGTCAGTACCATGAGTTGGAGGGGAAAGAAAATCAAATGGTGTACTCTTCTCCTGAATTCAGGTTGCCAAGAGAAAATATGAAAGAAGCATGCAAAACCTCATGAGATCTCTGGTTCCCTACAAATGGCTTTGTGCTCTGCACTGATATTGTTCTGAAAGTCATCTGCTGTATGTACATTTGAGTCTGTACACGATATATGATACCGAATACAATTTTTAGATTCCGTAAAGTATACTGAGAGGGGAAAATAAACAGAATGGAAAGCACCACTGTGCAGCTTACACAGACTTAGTAAACATATTTCTCCAAGTCTTCATCTGGCCTTGACTTCATAGTGGAGTTATCCCAGCCCACACTAGCTGAGGATATAGCCCACCAGATTACACATTGCCATGTGAAAGTGCTGAGTAGTACAGTTTATTTTCTCATTTGTAGGCCCTGCCAACTGGCACAGCCCTCTTATGTCTTTCTCCATTTGCTGTCCTCTGAAAACATCTTTTGTGTTGTCTATAGACATTTCACTTTTCCCTTGCCAAATAATAGCTTTACGACTGAGCACTTCCTTTGATTCCTTTTGAAATACCTTAACAATGTTACCTTTCCCCCAACACAATGCCCTTTGATTTTTATTAAGCAAGGTTATATTGTTTTTAGGTGCAGTATGAGTTAAAAGAAAACAAGTCTGTTTTTGCAAACATTTGTGCAGCAAGTGGGTTCCAGTGGTTATAAATAATAAAGAAAAACTAAATAATACACTCCTTCCTGTGAGTCATATGTAGGTTGGCTTCTTTTCTGAATTCTCCTCCTGAAAAATGAACTTTGCCTTCATTGAGAAGACAAAAGCATATTGTCCTATGGAGACACCTCAGAACTATACAGTAGCCTGTGAAAAATCATGGGTGTGCCAGAATGAGGTGTTCAAACTGAAAACACTTGTGACAGATAGAGAATGTAGTCTCCCAGTGATGTTGTAGGTCAGTCCATCCCACATAGGCCTGTGCCCCTCTAATGAGGGCAGAAATTAGTTCATTTACTGAATAGATACAGGATGTTGCTTCTAACGATCTAGGTGCAAAAGTGCAGGAAATCTCCTGGGCTTGCTCTCCACCCTCCATTCTCTTAGATTTAAGGGACATTTAAGGTTGCCCACTCCTTTCAAGACTCAGTGGCTTTTAGCTTTAAACTTTCAGGCTTTGGACTTCAGGGCTGATAAAATGCTAGATTATAGCCTTACTCCCTCAGAATGAATGCTAACTCGTTCCCCATGCGGCCCCACTGACATCAGTGAAAGGACTTAAGAACTGATATCCCCTTTGCTGTGACTGAGGGTACTAGATTCTGATGTGAAATAACATCAGAATTATTTTCTTCTATTTCGTTAAGGCAATAACTAACTCCCTCCATCTCACCTGAGCTCTGTGGTCTAGGGAAACTGAAAAAGCTTTTCTATCATATAAACACTAGCTACCTCAACCAGTGATGCATAGGGTACCCATCTCAAACTACAACTAGACCTTCAACAAGCCTGCACTAACTGACTCCTGGGATCCTGCACACTGCTCTGGAAAGACAGGTTGGACAAATAATGGCCATTCTGCAGAAGATCATCTATTTATTTTTCCTGGAACATCCAGCCATCACGATAGACTTCTTCCAAGACACCTGAAAGAAGGCAACTTTACTGGTGTGGCTATTCCATGCTCTACCTCAGGTGTCGCAGCTCTTTGGAAAGATATCTTTCTCTGGTAATGTCAATCAGTACTGTTTGCTGCTCCCTGCCTGATCTTTTCTGCTTTTTGGGTAACTCTTGTCCTTCCAGAAAGCCTATGGAAACAACCACAAGTCCCTATCCACGACCATAGTGCTATAGTACAGGGCAGTGAATCAACGGTCAATTCTCAGATGGCTTCACAGCACCGCTCTGATGCTAAGGCCCAGCACAGGGAATTACTCAAACCTTCCATTCTCATGGGAGTGTGGGATGACCAAGCAGCCCTTGGGTGCTCCTCAAGGTGTTTTAAGACCAGGCCCATTTCTAGGATACTATATAAGGCTTGAATCATTTAGTGTGAATAAACGGTGACTCAAAAATGTGAATGTAGTGTGCGGAGTAGATGACCTCTAACAGCAAGCAAAGCAGAATTTTGATATTGAGACAAGCTGTTTCTCCCCTGGAGGATGTCAGTTGATTTAGTCTGTGCTGGTAAAACTATTTGAGAAAACAAAATATATTGCAAAAGATCAAGAGCAGAAAAAACATTTAAGCACAAAAGCAGGGGTAGCACTGAGGCCACATAGAGGGAGTTCCTCCTTCTTGCTTGTAAACACAGTGCTGGTAGATTAACTGAATGAAGTGGAAACAAGCGCGCAATGCAGAAAGAGGAGCTGGGACTGATTTTGGTGACTTTCTAATAATTTCCTAGCAAGCTGGTATAGCTGATCACTAAGTATCATGAACCATTTGCGGACCACAGTAAAGGAGTAAAGAGGACACAGTTCACTCAGCTGGGCATGCTTGCAGGGCTCTGAATGCTTGAGGTCTTCCAAAAACCATCGCTTTTCCTCTTCTCATCTCCAGCATCTTTTCACCTCTGTTTTCTTTTCGAGTCTGATATCTACTTGTTAGTAAAGCTAGTTCTTGCTAACTTCACGGAGTTAATCAAGAAGCAGAATTATTTTACTTTTTTTTTTTTTTTAACCTAGAGGAAATAAATTGTAAGTATTTCTGGTAGTTTTTGATCTCTTCCTTCCAATGCTGAACCTCATACTGGGTAAAACAGAAAAAATCTGCCTTTGGGAAAAAATGAGTATTGGCTGGTCCTGTGCCTCGATCCTATGACACCTTTCACCTCCATTTGAGTATAGTGTCTTGTCATTGGAAGACTTGTGGAACTGCAATCAAATTATTCTAGTGTATATGCAGTTCACATCCATACAGCCAGCTATGGGCATCCCACAAAAATAAATCAAATAAATCTGTACTATGGGAGAAATTCATTTTACTCTGAAGATATGCAGAGCTGACAAAATATGTCTGAGACCTCTTCTAAAATAATGTATCGTGCATAGCAAACAGCTTGGAGAAACAGTAACAATCAATACACTGAAGACAAGATATCAAAAGCAGAGCTGTAAATTTAAACATCCCTAATGCCACAATACTTCTGCACCAAGTTTGACAGACCTGTTGTGCCTTTACGGACGTAGCCATGTCATACCTGAGATTTTCACAACCTCCCTTAATTGGCTCATTTTAAGATCAGGAAGATGTCAGTGAAGGGAAGAACAGGAGAGTGAATCTGAGGAAAGGTGGAAGGCAGTCCCATCTTGTATCCTAATAAGCTGCTGTGGACTTTCAGCTTGAAATATACAGCCTCGCTCCCAGTCATGAATATGTGTGCATGTGAATGTTTCAGAAGACCTACAAGCTCACCTTGCTGGAGTTGCATAGTTCTAGCTTGCTGCATGATCCTTGAAACACTGGTCAGCTTGTTTTGCAAGTAACACACACAGAATCACCATATGGAGTTTAAATTTCCACTAAAGAACAAAAATGCACCTACCCACTGTGGTTGTTCAGGAAATCCCCCTAGCAAGATCCAACTGTGCAGTGTTTCCTTTCTTGAGACAGAAAAGAGCCTGAAACAATACCAATCAGAGAGGTAAACTGCCCAAACTGCTTGTTTCCATTCAGGTTTTGACTCAAAACCCTATTGACACCATTATAAATGTCAACATTTGATACACAATACATGAATACATTTTAGCAGATGGAGAGGAATGGAAATGAAGCCAATATGTAGTTGAGACTTGGTTCAGAATTACTGGGAGGAGGAGAATTGGGAGAGGAGGGTTGCCAAGAAGGAAGTAGAGCAGAAACAGAGAAAGGAAGATAGGAAGGGAGGAAAAATCACTCCCACCAAGTACTTCTAAATCAAGCACTGAGGTCTGAAAGAAAAATAAACAACACATCACCTGCTGCAGCAAACGATTAGGCTTTGCCTTCGCTCTTTGTGTAAAGCTCCCTCTGAGATCAGCAGGTGTAGACAGAAGGCAATGTGTTTGCTTAGATCAACACACAGCCCCTCTTTCACTGTCAGGCATGGAGGTTGTTCTCTTCCACAGGATGCACAGGATGTCCCTAATGTCAGAGACAGCTCAGACAAAACAGCCTACTAACCATCCATTTTGAATTAACAGGAGTAACCCACAGCATAAATCCGATAGCTCTATCAAAGCTACAAAATTGCACTAAACTTCTGAAAGAGTTTTGTTGTAACTAAAAATTATGGCCCTTCTAGATTAAACAGATGTGCGATGCTGCCATTCGTCACCCTGGCTGTGAAAGAATGAGTACCTGTTTAAAAAAACTCATAGTTACACAGTAGAAACACATATAGAAGGGACAAACCGACAGCAGAACAGTCTTTCCAACCTGCAAATGGAAACTGTATTTCTAGAATCTAATAAAATGAGAACTGTATTTCCAGAGTCTAATAAAAAGATGCCAGAAACCAAGGGTGAGAACAGATGTGTGAGCAAAAGGTAAATTTAAGATTTTGCACTTGAGGGACCAAAATACCGAGAACTTACAGTTCAACATGTATCAAACAGGCCCATAATGCGATTTGTAGGACCCCATGACATTTTCTAAAGTGGAGCTTCTATGAATTCTCTCCTTTTTTTCTGTTCCTATATTGTTTATGAGCTGAACATTTGCATTTCTTTTCTTAGAAACAGGTGATTTTTCACAAAGTCTCTGCATTTAAAGGATAAGTATATCAGTTCATGATATTCACTGTTCTTGTGCTTTTCTTTCTTTCTCCAAATACAAAAGAAGAAGCACAACCTAATACTCAGAGTCAACTTTTGTAGGGGGATCTTTTTCATGGGATCTTTTCTGTTTCAGAGCCTTGGTAGCTCCATTTTTATAGAGCAGATTGGTTTGTCTGCTTTTGGTCTCAGATTTGCTTATCTAGCCTTCAGCAAATGCTATGCACAAGTGTAAGTCTGACAAACTTAATTTGTGTTAAGAAATAATTTTTCTGTTGTCATAGAAACCCCTGCAAGATGATCCAGGCATGAGCAAAAACGTAACGAAGGTATGATGACTGGTGCTTTTGCCAGTGAAATTCCCCTCGTTGTTTGTGTCCCACCAGTAATTTCCTCACACCCGACAGCAAAAAGGGCAAAAGGATCTCATCTGGCAGCATTGCTGAGAGGGACAATTTGCCTGGAGGGTGACCACAGTGCCTTAAGGAGGCCACATTTCCCTGTCCAAAAGAGGGTTTGCAGCCACCACAGCTGTGCCGTGGGGAGAAGATACTTGTTTCCTTTCAAAAAACGAGCAAAAAAAAAAAAAAAAACCCTAAGCCAGTTGTAGAGACCTCCATGATACCATGGGAAGAGAGAGAATGCCTTTCTTCCATTATGCCAGGAGTTTGCTTCCATCAGCAGGAGTGAATCATGCCCACATCTTAATGTTTGCACAGCTCTTGTCATACAGAAACAACTTTTACTTCCATCAGAGAATACATCCAATGAATAGAACAGTAACAGGGAATAAAAGGACTGATGAACATTGGTCATCATGACAAGTTTGTGTCCAGCTGTCTTCACCCAGCACACTCTGTCCATTGTAATGACTCCCTACTTGATATAAATGGTCACTTATGGAAATTTCTGGGCAACGAGAGCACTGAAACTGTGCTACAACACCTGCACTCAACCTCAGCCATCAGGGGCATTTACACCCAAGACTTGCAATGGCAGTGAATACCTCTCATCCTTGCCACCGCTGGTGTTGGACTGACTCAAATAGACTCTTTCCCAAGGGAAGTCTCTGAGCATCTGCTAGTGTTGATTTGGCTTTCAATAGGCTTTCAGCTAAAAGATTATTGCTATGGCTTCATGGCCTTAGAAAGGGCAAAAGGGCAAAAATGTTACTGCAAAAAGTCAGAAAATCTGTAACATTTTGTGCAGACTTGGAGCTCCTCTAAGCAATGACTGGAAGAAGAGCAAAAGGATTCCTGTCCACGGTGCTCCTCTGCTGCAATTAGTACTGGAAACACTCCAAAAAGACAAGGACATGGATACATTACAGCTTCTTTTTGCCTCTAATGCTGATTAGTTGCAATATGTCAATAATTAGAAGAGAGTTTAGTGAACAAATATTACCTCTTTTTCTGCCGGTGTACTGTCCAGAAAGTTTTATTTTTCTCTTATTATTTACCATTTGAAAATATTTCCCAGTAATGTCTCCAAGTCCTTTTTGGTCTGAAGCTTGCTCATACTCCTTTTGCAAGTGTCAGAGACAGAGGCAGGTCTGGCATCGCTTCTGACTCCTGATAAGGTGAAAGCAGATTTTAGTGCTGGGTGTGCCAGTGAATTCCAAACTGGTACTTTCCTATGTTATCTGTAAAATGCATTTTTCTGGACTATCCATGCAGCTTTACCTTTGCTAATAAAGAAAAAGAAATGCAGAACACAAGGGACAGGAAGACAGCTGGCTAGTCTAATGATTTTTGTGGATATTAGTAGGCATTTTTGACAGGAGTCTGGTTACAAGAATCTGAATAGAAAGCCTGATTATTTGCTTCTTTTCTCAAGAAAAAGGTGAGTAGGGGATGGAAAATGAACAGAATTTAATTACTGTTATTATTGTTGCTAGATTGTAAGTGCCTATCTGCCACTTCCTCCCTGTGTGCATATATACACATCTCTTTTTATGTTCACTGCCTGTCCGCAGCCTGTCTTATACATGCATCTCGTTATGTCTCATTATCACATCTCATTCCCATGCTCTTTGTAGTGCAAAACAAGGTGTGTATTTGGCTATGAAAATGCTGGAGGGGGTGTGTGCGTTTTGCATGGGAGATGCTGCATTATCATGTCAATCACTGCTCCTTCTCTTTCTTAGGCTTTGCAGATTAATCTTGGATGTGCCCCAGCTGGAATGTTGCTGGCATTGGAGAGGCTCAGATTTAGACACCACATTCTCAGCCCAGGTCCACTGGCTGTGATTCACATCTTGTTATCAAACAGGGACCCAAAGCTTTCTTCCCAACATGCTGAAAATCTGGTTTAGAGATAACACATTATATGGGTTGCTGGGGAAGGATTGTCTTTGCCAGTTGAACCTTTACTCTGAGATCTCTTTTTTTTCTTTCCCCATAGGAAAGGCTGTTGCATATTATCTACTCCAGCTACTGGAAAACAGATAGAGGGGGACCGCAGGGATCTAGTTCGTTACTGCGTACCTACTGATGCTCGCTGGGCATGCAGCTCCTCCTCCTGCAACAGCTTGTGCTCCGTCAGTGTGTATATTCCCAACTTTCCTGTTGAGATGCTCCACTGTTTCTGAGGCTGCAGGCCTCACACGATCATGGCGGAGAGCAGAACAAAGGCCCTCTGGGCTCAGATGCATTACCATACAAAAGAAGGAACACCCCAGCTATGCAGCTGCAAGTAGGGGCAGTATATCTAAAAAGCAGGCATAAGTACAGCACAAAACAGTGATTGCAGGGAGCTTATGCACCAGTTAAAATTCATACTGGTCAAGCTGGATAACACATATCCCCATAGCTAAAAAGAATTCATTCAGTGCAAGTGGTTTACAGATTTCTCCTGAGATTGGGACATTGCCTGGGGCATGGCTGACATATTTGCATTTGCGGAGTAGTGTATCAGCAAGCAGCTGGGTTGTGAGGAGCAGACAGATTACAGTGGGTGACTGAAGATGATTCCCCATTTGCCTACTTATCTGTGACTCAAAGGTCATCCCTCCCTGGGATGCATTCACCATGCTCTTAGCTGGGTGCTGTGCCCAAATCTCTGCTTTGCCCACATACAGGGACTGGTTCAGCTGAGCATTTCCTTCACACTGAGGTAGTCTGGGCTGCAACCTGAAATCCTTGTGCTGCTTACAACATCACTGGGAAGCTATGAAGAACCATTCTGACCTATGACCTTTCCGAGTGAGGAGAGCACTCTGGCCCCGTGGTTCATCGGAAAAGAAGCACGGAACAGCTGGGATTAGTATGATGCTGAGGATTGTGGGATGTATTGATAGTGACGTATATACATATATATATATTATACATACAGACTTCAGAAATACTGCCTGCTGTGCAGAAGAACAGAAGCTAACCACCTCTTCTAGATCCTCTTTGATTTATGGTAACAAAAATCTCCACTTTTCTTTGAAAATCGGCATAAGGCAATACTGTTTACATGTGTTGTTTTCTATCCCCTCAGGTTCTCGCTTCTGAGATATGTCCGCTTGCTGGTATGTAGAACACATCTCAGCCTCACAATAACAATTGTGCTTTGAGACTGCCATTAACCAGCAGAACTGGGAGGCTGGCATATCCCAGCTCTGGAAGAAGACGATAGGGAAAAGATCTTCTGCTGTCTGTGAGAACCAAAAATTTGGAATATATTTCAGCAAACGTTAACCAATTGACCTGCCCTTTGGAGACGTGCTGGGCTGTGGCCTCGTTGAGAGATTCCGAATTAATCACATGCCTCTTCAAAAGGTGTCTTAGTGAGGTTTTTCTGCAGACTATTGGCGTGCTTCCAGTTCTCTTGGACTCTCTGATAAATATAATGGCAGGATTTTTAGCACATGTTACAAAAAGAGGTGAAGTTTAAATACGATTTCAGCACCAGTCTGGCTAAATCTGACTCTCAATCAATCTCATTCCACTGCCTCCATGATCAAACCATGCACAGAAAGGCCTTAAGAGCTGAAATAATGAAACCCCAAGGAAGAACAGCTTATAATGAAAACAACAGGGCTGATAATTAAACTTCCAGCAACGATCTAAGCTGACAGTCAACTCAGCCAGCAAATAGAGAGAGACCAAATTCTCTGCTATCTGTCTTTGGGACTGATCAGCCTTAATGATCTTTCACCCTACCTCTTAAAATGGGCTGAAAGGTTCTATTCTGGCAGCAGGCAAAGCTGTTTCCAGCTGGCATACTCCTCCCTTCTCCTTGGAGTTTCCCCCAGCTGATTTTTAAGAAGACATTTGATGTAAAACCCTGTGTTTGCTCCTGGGCTCCCAGCTCATTCCTATCTCATTACCTCAGTTTTGATGCCCGCAAGACATTTTAATAAGAATTAATTCCCTACCTGAGAAAGCCCTAATATGCACCGCACAGTGATGTTAATGAAAAACAGTGTGTGCTGTAGTATTTGATTCCCGAGACCTTGTGATTAATTGTGACAGCAGCAATAACAGTCAAACATTTACTCTACGTCAGCAGCTGATTGACAAAATATTTATCTAGTATATTCCAGTATAGCTCATATCTTTAAATCCTCAGGTGAATTCAAACATGGCTTCTCCAGCCAATACAATCTCTACATAATTAATTGTTCCTGGGACCCATTTTTGAAGGTACACCCAGCTGCATGAAAACTTGCGGAGTGTTTTTGCAGAAATGGTTATTGCACGCTCTGGGCTTCGTGGTTCTGCTTAGCAGCCGAACATCACTGACTTTTATTTTTGTAACTGGCATTTGCATAACTTGGACTACGACTTCTGTAAGAGCTCTGCATATCCAAAGCTCTTATTATCACGAGGATCCAGTATAAAACGCATTGACCTTCTGTGCTTATTAAGGTTCCTTTAACCTGCACTTTGAGCTGCTTGGAATTCGTGAAGTGTTTTAACCTGACAGGATGATAAAGAGGTAGCGAGCAGAAGGGGATGAACTGAATCAACAAGAGACAAAGTGAATTACAAGTTGCCCAAACAATCAGGCCAGATAGCTGGAAACCAAGGGCAAGCTTCCTTGTGACCCGTGCTGCCTCTCTCCAAGCACTGCATCTTCTTTCCAGCTTCTTCTGGGAAAAAATTCTTCATGCGAGTATTTTTGGATTCACCAGCACAGTTTTAATAGTTTTTAGAATCCTTTTTCAGTTTTTCTTTTTTTTTTTACCCCTTGCAAAAAGCCTTTAATAAAACCAGAAGTGCCTTAAGACCTCTCCTTCAACCTCATGAATCCAAGGCAGGGTCTGAGTGCAAGCAGCAGAGGCACATCAGCTCAGTGGGTTACACTTTATGACAACTACACGTGAATTTTGTTGGACAGAGCAAACTACCAGGTGAGCAAGCACGATTTTAATTGAAATATGAAGCCTGAAAGAGTTCTGGAGATAATTATTTTCAGACAGAGGAAAGGAGATATACTCAAAATATAATAAGGAATTTGGCAGCAAAAAGAAAAAAAAAGCTCTTCGAGGTATTTTTTTATATTTGTGAATTTTCAAAAGCATTGTTTTCCTCCACCATTGCTGACTAAAACACCGAGCTCCATAACCACATTTACATTTCCTTTGTCTCTGAGGACGGCCAGCTTGAGTTAGCTGATCACAGCCAAATCCTGAAGAATAGGAGAGGAATGCGCATGCGGTGGGGGATGAAAGCAGCTCCCTGCTTCAATGTTGTTACCACACATTTAGCAATTTTTGTGCAGGTTTTCAAATTTCATCAGCGCATCTTCCTAAATTCCCACATTCTTTTTCTTTTCTTTCATTTTCTTTCCCTTTTCCATTTCCTTTTTTCCTTTTCCTTTTTCCTTTCCCTTTATCCTTTCCCTTCTTCTTTTTCCTTCTTCTTCTCCATTCTTTTCCTCTTGTCCAACTCCTTCTCCCTCTCATTTTCCTTTTTATTTTCCTTTTGTTCTCCCCATTTTTCTCCTTTATCTTAGTCTAGTCTACATTTTTTTTTTACTTTTGCCATTCTATTACTTTTTATTTCAAGAAGATACTCAATACAGTTTTGCATGCTTTTACTCCTAATGATAAACATGGGCCAAGTTTTGCACCCTACAAATTTGGGTGTATAATTTTGGCATAATTCCACTGATATTAATGGAATTTAAACTGACATCAGACTCTAACCTTACATTTTAATGCTTGATTAGCATGGTCTCAGCTGTGAGACAGTTTGTCTTTAGACTCCACTAAGCCCCCATTAAATCAGGAAAAGAATGTTTCTGACTGAGCATGCCAATCATCACGGCTTATCTAGTGAGAGATGCCACATGCTTTCTCCTGCTCTATCCTTATTTCTGACAGCTACTTATGCTTCTCATGGTCTAATTGGGCCTGCCAATCCTCCCTGCTCATCCCAATCTGTCCAGCCCAGATGCATGAGTCTGAAATGTTTTTAAAATCTGCATATGGTTGTTGATTACAAGAAACGGAAAAAGTACGGCCTAGATGTTGCGATATGCTTCCTTCTATGTGATTCTATTTGTGTTCAAGACAAATAAAGAATTGCAAAAATTAAAAGAAGAAAATGTGTCTTAATACTTGGGCTGTCTGACTCTGGGGGTGGGAAGGGTACTGCTGGCAGAGGAAGGCCGTATTTCTTCCTGAGGCTTGCACTCACAAAGCAGCCAGGGCTAAACCCTGCCATTTGTTGCTTGCTAGGCTGTGAAAGAGGAGGAGGTGAGAGCTATCTCAGGTAGCACCAAGTGGCAGCAGATACAGCTTGCCAATGTGCTGCAGAGCCCAGCACGCGGCTTCTAGAGGATCTCATCAGGAGTGCCTGGCAGGTCAGGACCCACTTTGCCTTCATGCAGAGAAACAAGAAGTGCCGTGTTCTTGGGAAGCCACTTGATGAACAACAGGATTCCCTCTGTAGAAGCACACGTCTGCCAGCGGCTGCTGAACCTTATTGCTGCAGCTTGCCAGGAGCATGCTGGCATTCGGGCTGCAGCATCCCAGTGGGGCTGGCAGAGCCCTGACATCCCCCTGGGACCTGAGCCAAAGCTTGGGATTCAATGGGTAAAAAAGCCCATTGATCTCAGAGCTTTGGGATCTGTCCTTTTCCTCTTCTCCTTTGAGGATTTATCCAACGCTTACATGCATATATCACTTCTGAAGCATACGGAGCACTTGGTTTTAATCTCACATTTCCCTGGTGACGGGAAGGGAAGCATGCTGGCAGCTGGCACAGAAAAATCCTTATTATTCTCTACACTACTATTGCTTTTTACTACCCCATGGAAGATAAAAATTACAATAAAATTCACAGATATTTTGTTTTGTTTTGTTTTTAATCGATCTTTGCCTGCCCTTAAAGGCATAGTAAAATACTACAACATGCAATTTTTATGTGTGCATGGAAACATGATGAGAACGTACCAAAATGGGAAGTGAGAGAATATAGACAACTAAAAGCCACTGCTAAGTGAATGATCCTTTTCCCTAGAAAAAGCTTAGAAGGAGAGACTCTGATTTAGAAGGGGGCTGGATTCTCTTCTTGAATTGGAAGGTAAGAACATGTTATATTTTTATTTCAGTCCTACACCTTTTGACTTCTTTGTTTCCACAGTGGCTAGTGCAATTTTTTCAGCACTAGATGTCAGTGTGGACATGTGATACCAGATTGCTTTGCATTTTTCCATTCACAAGAGAGGAAGTAATGACATTCAGAGTGAAACTAAGCCTCCCCAGCCTCATGATGTGCTTCCTACAAAACAAGTCTCTTCTTTCCTGTCTGACCTCCACAAGGAAGGCGTACAATCTCATACTGTCCTTGTTTTGGTTTTGTGTGGCTGTAAAAGGGCCCTCTTCATTTTGTGATCATGTCACATCTGGGTTAAAGAAGAGCTACTATGACTCTGGAGGAAAAGCTTTTTCCAGGAAGGAATGGGGACAAAGGAAAGGTTCTGAATTATCTTGATAAATTGTGACCCTCTTAGGGTGGAGATGTCCAGGTGTTTTACACGGGTAGCTAACCCTGTAACTACCAGTACTCATCCCAAAGAGAACCAACTGTAAGGCTGAGTCTGTGCAGTCTGTGCATTCCCATTGCCTGGAAGAACATTTTATCATCCAGAAATGTTTTCCTACATCAGACTGTTGCAAGCACTAACTTAAACTGTTAAAGTTCTATCTTGAACTGAATACTGAACTGAAACCAGCTAAGAGCAGAGCAGCCTACCAGGAAGTGTGTGCTGGGCTTCCAAAGTGGTAAAAGGACACTTTTACTTTCTACTATTGTTTATGGAACATTTTGTTTCTTCAAAAATTGTTAAACTCTTGAGTCCAAATCATGAATATCCCCTTGATTTTACTGGAGGGTCTCCCTCACTTTGTAAGCAGCAATTGAAAACAAGGACATTGCTCCTCCTGCTCCTGGGGAAGTACGTACCAGGGACAGAGAGGAAGAAGCGGCTTCACAGTTCCCTTCGTTCATCTCTTTCATAGGTTCCGTCTTCTGCCAAGTGGATCAGAGCCAGCGCAACAGATGGAGTCTTTTACACCACCCTCGTGCCTGCTTTACACCAGGCATGGTGCGCAGCAACCCAGGCAGAAATGCTTCTGGCAGAGCATGGGAAGTGGAGCCCTCTGACATTCCTCCTGACTCAGTACAGTTGCAGCCCTGATCTAGGCCTTCAGAAAAGTCGAGTTACATGCTTTTGTAGTCTTCCACATGCACTCCTTAATAAAGCATTACCCTGATACACACACTAGTGAAACTTGCTTTTAATACACCTCGAGGTCTTTACTGTCCCTTTGACTTCAGTTGCAATGCATGCATGACTGCCCAAGCAGCTGGGCTTAAAAGCCCTTTGAGGAGCTACCTGGTATGTTCTTGTTTCTCATTATTAGGCTTATCAGCAGCATACTGTAAGTAGAAGGCTATGAAAGTTTAAAAGAACAATACTTCTATGACTTAAAACTATCAATTGAAAATACTACTGCATACTGTGCAAAAATGAGACAAAAAAAGATTATTTTCTCCTGGATTCTGAGAAATTAAGGTAATATTTGGCAGATAATACAGAACCTGAAAGAATACAAATTGTACTGGCAAATCTAATGTCACATGGCACTGTTGTCTGCAGTCATTGCTACATATTTTGTTTTGTTATTGTTTCTGTAATTTCCATTTACTCACCTCTTTCTGTAGATGTCTAGCATTCAAGCAATTAGTACTGCCAATGAAAGATGTATCCTGTAAAAGAGCTTGTCTGAAATCAGCTTCTGAAGGCTGATTTACCTGTGTAATATCCACTGTGTCAGGACTCAAAGTGCTTTCTTTATTAGCTATCATGAATTGTTCAGACAGAGCTTTCTGTAAAGCCAAATGCCTCTCTAGGTGCAGAAGGGATTCATGGTCTGGCACTCTGAACTGCAAGACAAAGCAATGTGATTCAGGAATATACTTTGAAAGACTCCCATTATTTCCCTCTACAGAAATAAAGAGGGCTGAAGCCATCAACAGTCCTCCCCCAACTCCCAAATCCACATTCAGCTGGCACTTTTGGGCATTGATATACGAGAGCTGAAAGCAAGAGAGAATAAACATACTTCCCATCTGCTAGTTTGTCTTCCACCCCCTCTTCTTAGAAATCACAGAAACAGAAGAATCAGCTGGATGGAACCTTTACAGGTCAACTAATCCGCCCCCACATTCGCATACCCACAGATCTGTGTATTAACACCCAAATAAACAGAGATTGATGTCACTTCATTTATGAATCAGTGCAAATGCCTTTATTGTAAGTATGGGCACTGTCTAAGCCACTATATGTCTTCAGTTATTCCTTGAGCACACAACAAAATGATCTGCACTACAGCTTCTGAAGAAAGATAGCACTAGGGGGGTGTAGAAGCAAGAAAGGTCAGGAAGCAACACAACAGGATACGTGCAAAGATGGTAACAAAACCCACAAAACTAACAAGTAGAACTAACAGTTTATTACAGAACCAGTAACTAGCCTGATGATGCACTCAAATGTCAGGTTCTTATGAATGACATCTGATATTGGGTAAGGTTACTTACTATGGTACACACTGGCTACAATAATACAACCCTGTAGAATGACCTAGAAATCATTATGGAGAACACACTTTCTAATAAAATTGTTAGACTGAAGTGTATATCTTATCATGCTACTTCATGGCACATAGAAATGGAATACACAGCACAAATTGCCATTTCTTCAAGAAAATTATTTCCACATCTTCTTGTGTGAATGGTCAATCGGTACATCAAGTCAAATGTCAATTAATTTTTAAGACGACGTTATCCTTTCTGTGAATATTAGCTTCCTGTATGGGTAACTTGTGTGTACAAAATACAGCATACTGTTTACAGTGTGATAGAAGCTTCACAAAAGCATAAACTTCAAACACAAGGCAGAAGGTTTTAAACAGAATCTTCCTAAAACAAGGACAAACGTCCTCACAGTAAAAACATAAGTAACCACACATTTCCAGAATAACTTTAGGACCCAAACCTTAGAAGACTTTCAGAGCTGCTGAGCTTTTTTAATCCATGAAGACTCATCACAGCATAGTGCAGGACTGTTTTCACTGCGTTGGTATGAGTAGATGCATAAATTTTCACAAGATTGAAGTCAACACGAGCAAAGTGTTATTCAATGCAAGTAAAAATCTAAGATATTGGATAACAAGGTCTTCTACATCTCTTAGCATACCAGCTGGTTATATGCTGGTATCAAAACGCTTCACAAAATAGATGCCTACCATAGGTTTATGTGTAATTCATGGTCATGTGGCCAGGATAAAATGGGACCTATTTCAGTTAGCATACAGATGTGGACATATCTGAGGAGAGTATGGTCTGCCAGATAGCTAAAACTACCTGCAGATGCAAGGCATGTGTACTTTGCGCAAGTCTTAATTTAGAGGGATAAAACACTTCTATTTTGTTTCCTCTACGACCAGCCAAACATTTCAGTAGTCTCTGTTTTCAGCATCTGTGGGGAGCTGCTGTGAGGTTGAGTTTATTTTAACACCTGAAATACACAGGAACGTAAAAACATCACTGTTCTTTTCCAACCACAGTGTGCACTCCTAGTTTGGTATCTGATCAGAAAATCCCCAAGCCCTATTAGAAGCCTACCTTAGCTACTGGAAAATTAACTGTATGCTATGAGTTTTTACAATGTTTTTACAACCCCTCTTTAGAAATGAGTACCTGATCAGTTCTGAACAGAATTTGAATCTCCAGCTGGCCTCTTTAGTCCAGAGTCAGACGCTTTTGCAAAAGATGAAACCTTGCTTGACATGTCGTAATGTTGTAATCATAGAATCACAGAATCATAAAGTTTGGAAAAGACTACTAAGATCATCTAGTCCAACTGCTGACCCATCCCCTTCATGCCCACTAACCCATGTCCCTCAGTGCCACATCTCCATGTTTCTTAATCTCCCTGTAAAAGCCACGAAAGAGTGTAGGAGGGTTGAAGGAGGATGATCCATCAGTATAGCTGACTGACCAAAATTTAGACCCCTGTTCCATTTATCAGCAGACATTTTCCCAAGATGTGCAATATTATGTATTTTTAGCTAGCTTTGTATGCTTAGGGCACATCTGCTGCTCAGTAATTTTAGGGAAACTGTTGAAGAAACAAGCTTACTGCTTTTACTTGCTGACAGACAAGGTAGTGTGACTACAGCTAAAATGGAGGCACACCGCTTATAACAAAGAATAGCAAGTGTATGTGCCTGTCTAAACCAGTTTTTTTCCACTATCCTGGAACAAAAAGGTTAGTTCCTATTTCATGCTTATTTAATTACGAATAAGATTCCTTAGATATGTTTCTACAAGAATAATAACAGCATTCATCCACGTAGACCTACAGAAGTTAATTTTTACATAACTGTGTACTTTCCACTGAGTCCTTGAGGTCTGTGGAAATTTGGTCAGCAGCAATACGTTCTACTTACTCTCCACACCGTCTCCTCTTGCCAATGATTATTTTCTGCGCTAGGTAGGAAATTGAAATTTTTATGCAAACTACTTCTGGAGCATATTAATGAACAAATGGGTGGAAACTACAGGGCCAGCTACTTGCCTCTACAAGACTTACTGCTTGTAGAGAGTCATTTGTTAGAAGAAATGTTAGCTTGAAAACCTAACTGTACTATTGGATATACAGAGCAAATTTCTGTATGTAGAAAAAAATTCTATTCAACCATTAATAAGAGGGGGCAGAAAAGATGGAGGAGAGAGAGCTGGCTCAGAAGCACGTCACGCCGCTCTTCTGAAGATGTAGGTGTTCTGTTTAGATTCACACTTGATAGTGAGATCTGCAAACATTATACTTAAACGCTCTAGATGCAAAGCAAAAACAGAAGCCAAAGGAAAATCACATCTCACTGGGAATATCCGTCCTTTCTGAGAAGGAGGCATGGGCTGTGTTGTTGTCTGCAGCTGAGCTCTTTTCTGTGGGATACTCTATGCTGTTAGAGTTAATTTTCTGACTGTACCACTGAATAACTCTTTGGATGTCTTGAGGCCTTTTTTTCCCCATAGGCTTTACTATTTAATCTTAAATTGAATAAAAGGTCATTCATAACCAAAGAGGATCTATTTAATACCTGCTCAACTCTTAGGATCACCATAAGGAAAACACAGATGGTAGCATGGTACTATGTAGCAATGCAGTACTTTCAAAATGCTCTTTATCCTAACAGCTAGCCAGCTCCACTGCTACTCACTAGCGGAGATGCTAACAGCTCCTAGCACACTGGCCTCTAACAGGGTGAAACAGGCAAGAAGCAGAAATTATGAGTCATGTCTGCAACATCCTTTGCCCATGTGAATTCTTGGAATCAAGCAAGAGAGGAATTCCATGGCAGCTTTTCCTTCCGTGGGAACATTAATGGGATTTCTGCCTTCTAGACTACTGTACTGTTGGCATCTCTGAGATTTTGCCTCCATCATTCAAGCAGCGGTAGCTCTTCTTGCACACCAAACTGTGGGCTGCACTGTATCAGAAAGCATCTGTAACAGTGACGGGGAAAGGCTAGGGGAGGCCTCCACGTCTGTTCACCTTTGGGTGTCCTCAGACACACTGAAGCAATACATTATACGTGAATTCAAGTACTGATCTGTCTTTCTGTATTAATCGTAAAATTGTTTGGGGATTGTACCATAGGCAGGAGTGCAGCTGGAGCCCAGACCCGAGGTGGCATACAGCAATCCCTGATAGCCACATGCCGCGTCTGACAGCAGGTGGTAATCCATAGGACAAGCAGTCACCTCGTGTGGCTGACCGTAGGAATCACGTTTGTGCACATTCAGAGCGTAAGACATTCACCATCACGTATCATTAAAGAGCGAAGTATTTCTGCTCTTGATTTGTTTCATCTCGAGCAAATCAAGCCCATTATCCATACGGGTATAATCCACAGGGCCAGAATTTGTGGGCAGCCCCCATTTGTGCACAACATACAGCAACGGGGGTGCTCCTCTGCGTGAGGACAGCCTCTATCTATCTACCCCGGCCGAGAGCCGGCCTCAGGGCTGTTCCACCCCGGCACATCGCTGCTCCGAGAGGCGGCGGATCGCCGCGTCAGGACAGACCCCCCGCGCACCCTGAGGAACGACACAGACACACTTAGAGGCTGCATGCTTTATTAGAACCGCGGCACAACGCGGCGCGCGGGACGGCCCCGCCGCGAGTCCCCCGTGGAGCCG